>JAQGAK010003639.1:0-14419 GCA_034696945.1 Lipothrix lubbocki
ATAAAGTCAGAATAAACAGAAAATTGAGAAACTGTGAATAAAAATCGCGAAACACCGCGAAATTTCGTTATCAATTTTGCGAAATACCGCGAAAAATTGACTGTAATTTTGCGAAATTTTTAGCGCCAAAAACGCGAAATGGTCCCAGGCCTATATATGATAATTACAAATCATCCACCTTTTCCAGAAAAGTTTAACATAGGTGAAATTTAATATTTGAAACATAATTTATTAAATTTTAAAAATAAATGTAGGAAATGCAAAATTCAAAATTTGTATAATTTTATTTAAAAATTAAATACGTCACTTGCGAACTAATAAATGCAAATAAAATGAAATAAATTTAAATGCTACGCCCAATAAGTCCTCCTATCTCAAATTAAATGGGGATGGCTTGGAGCAAATATATTGTGTATATAGAGAAAATAACGCAAATTTTAATTTTTCTCAAAACGACAAAAATTGAATAATTTTATTATAGATCGTATAATTCTTACAAATATTTTTAAAATATATTAAAATTTTGAAATAATTTTAGTAATTTTGAAGTCAGTTGATGAAATCATTTATTACACATGGTTGCATGAATAGTTTCCCCAGTGTTGTAGACTGTGAGAGTGACTTAACCCTATATGTTATTCTATTTCATATCGTTGGTTAAACTTGTAAAGGTGCTAAAATGTTTGTTAGGTTATAGTTCAAAAAATATTTTTGAGCAATTTTTACAATTTAACCGACGATATTTTTTACATGAATGTACACACTTTCCTTATCAGCAAATTAACGCTTGTGTACCGACATTCATTACGAAGTCACACGTAAATACTTATTTTAGCTTATGGCAAATTTACACTTTGCTCGTCTATCTCTTTTGTATTACAGCTATGAACACCATGGTGCCACCAAATTTTAATGAATGGCATTGGTGTCTAAAACTTTTTTAAAAAATAAACTTGTTATATAATATTTAATTACGAACGTTATTACAAAGTATTTGAAAAATCAATTAAATTGTTAACAATCCCGTTTCTAATTTATTTGAGACACTCCGTATATTTATAAACTAAATTGATAATATTGCAATATATTTCATGTTTCTACGCCGTTTAAATTTATTAAGCGGGTTATCACACACAAGGTTGAGCTCATTTGCCCGTAGAAGGCGTTCGGATATATGATATTCCATAGAAAATTCTCGATATAAAAGTTGTTTAGAAAACAAAATTATAAATCATAATAAAATGAGGATAATTCTATGGAAAAAATTGTCAACAAAATCTGTTTATCAAAAAAATATCATTTTGGAACAGCGCCCGCCTAGCACAATCCCTACAATAATAGCAATCAATACACCTAAAATCCCCACAACTAAAACAATTCCAATAATCAGAATTGTCTCGAATTTAGGTCCGCCATCTTGAATTTTCCTAACACAGCCATCCCATACTGGGCAAATGCAAATTTTCCCGTTCTGCGCATGCGCCTCCTGCGCAGCGCACAAGGCGTTCTCTCCCAAGCTCGCCCAGCATTCCTGTTCCATTGCGCAGGCGTCGCCCAGCACCAATTTCTTGAAGCATTTGCCCTTGTAGAATACCCCTTGATCGAACTGCCCTGACTTTCAGAACTCAAGTCAAAATTCTGGTGAACATGTATTTATACTTTTCGTTTTTCATGTGTTTGTTAATAATTTCCTCAAGTAATTTATTTTATCTTTAGCATTGAAGTTTAATTAATTACTTTTGTGTGCAACCAAACAATTTTAATTTAATTACATTATGATGTTCCAGGAAAACTCCTTTTACGGCTAGAATTCCTAAAAAATGTAAGTGTTTGGGCAACAATATAATAATTTATTAATGTTTAAATATTTATTCGGATCTTTTATGTAATTTTTCCCTTGACCCACACAATGGCAAACAAACGATTAACAATAACTACATACAGTTTAAAATTTAGAATACGGTGAGATTAAAATCTGCACACTAAAAATCAGGGGGATGATGTCATAATTTTTTGATTCTTTGTCAATAGTATTGTAAATCGTGCATTTAGGCAGAACATATTTACAGCAATATAAACGCATTTCGACGCCGTTTATTTGTAATTTGGAGTATTCCCGATGTTGAAAGTGTCTAATGGTGTCGTCGTAAGGATATGCACAAATGAATATTATTCACAAAAGTTGATATGGTGAATGTGAAAATTATAAACCATCACTAGCCTTCCAGAAAAGTTTTACACAAATAAAATAATTACTATTTATAGTGTAAATAGTGTAATAAATTTATAAAAAATTAGCTGAGGAAAATCAAATTCAATATTAATACGAATATTCTTGAAAAATAACTTCAGAATTAGATGTAAAAAAAACAAACTAAATTTCGATTTATTGTGTATTAAATGATATGGATCGTTAATGGAATACATTAATTGCTTTGGATAAATAATGTAAAATTCGTAATTGGTTGCACAATAATTAAATAATTTTATTTTATATGTATATAATATAAAAGAGAAGGTAGAAATTACATATTGCAACTATTTCAATAATCGAATTATTTGTTAATTGTAGTAATTTTGACGTCGTTTAATAAAATGTTTTTTTGTTACGGGTGTAGTGTGCAGTATTTGCATTGTGTTCATCACAAAATTGTAATTTTTCTAAATTTCAAGCATTTGCGAATTCTGATGTTTGAATCTTTCATCATGTTTTAGCCCTCTAAAGCGGCTTTTTTATCGGGGCGGACGCAAATTCAGAGCTCAAATATTTAATAATTTTTTTAGCTTAGTCAAGATTTTTGGCTTTATTATTTTTTAAATTTTATTTTAGCATTGAATTTTGTGAAGCATTTTGAATATTTTCACGCCGTTGGTAATTAATTGGATGGACGGGTCTATTACAGTTGTATAGTTCTGTATCGTATGTTCGATATATATTGTCACGGAGGGATAAAATAATTTCAGTAAGGCTAGTAAAATTCATTAGGAACAAACCTTCAAAAATTGAATTGCTTTGTGTACTTTACCTGCAAATAATTAATTATTTATTGCTCATTATTACAATAATAATATAAAAAAGCTTATCGAATTTTTTTTATTTAATTACTGTCGTCGTGGCTTAATGTGTCAAGCAGCAAAAACTATAATAACTAATAATAATAAAGCATGTGTTGGAAATTTTAGCTCTTTGTGGTCCATGTTAATTCGCTCTTATTTAAATTTATTTTTCAATTTTTGTATTTTAAAAAACAATTTGAATTACAGCACACCTGCAAATTGATACAACCGCAGATTTTTTATAACTGGCATTGATGTTTTAAACATTTTTATACAAAAAACAATATTAATCGTCATATTGATACACAATTTATTTGAAATGGGATAATTGGAATTCGTAATAATAATATGTAATTGTGCTGTTCAGTTTTCCATGTTGGTGAATAATTTTCTCTACAAATTTATTGTATTTTCAGTTTTGTAACTAAAGTACACCAAACAATTTTAATTTAACTACATCTTTCAGGAAAACTTCGTGTAAATCCAAAATTTTTAGGCGTAAGCATTTTGGTTACAGATGATCAATTTAATTCTAAATGTGTATTCGGAATTTTTATTTTATTTTTTTCTTGGCCGTGCTAACAAAAAAGGCAAATATTTGAGTAACAACATTTAAGCAATTTAAAATTGTTGAACAACTGTTATTTTACTTTTTGAAAAATTTTCTTCAAATTGTTTTTATTGTGTTCCGGGTAATGCAGTTTAAATGCAAACTTTTGATTTTAGGAAAAACTAAATTGGGTAGCATTTTTATTTAATCAAATTTAATATTTCAAATTTAAACTTATATTTAATTTATTAATTTCATTTTTTTATTTTGTTGGAGTTTCAGCATTAAACACATACAGAAACGTCATAATTCGTTTTTATTAATAATATAAATCATGTGTGTACTTAAAATATGTGCACATTAAAAGTTATGTAATTCGACGCCGTTTATAGGTAATTCAGTATGTGCACGCCATTATTAGGTTTCATCTACGGACATTTCGCATATTTCTTCAATCGCTCAATTCCATATTACATGAATTGCTTGGAGCACATAAATTGCTTTAAAAAATGTCAAGCTCAAAAATTCAATAAAATGTAAAATACATTTGTTAATATTTTGTAGTAATCTTCTAGTCGTTTTTTACATAATTATTTGTTCTATTCAATTATTCTAATATTTGTGAGTAGTTCAGAATCACAAAACTTGCCATATAAATAAAATAATTTTTTCGCTTTTAATTTGTCCGATTGTAGCACGTTAAAGCGGCGAGTTTTTTGCTAGTAAAGATGCAAATTCAGAGCTTAACATTATTCTTTAGCTTCGTTATGTTTTTTGCTGGCTCTAATTAATTTCCTATTTTACTTTAGTATTGATTGAATTTATTTCATTTCAGCATTCTAAATTTGTAAAATTATTAAAAATATTAAACTAAGAACTTTAGAAAATTCAATCTGTAATTTTAGAAAAGTAAACCTGTAATTTTAGAAAATTAAATCAGTAGTTTAAAGAAAATAGGCATATGAGACACTGGGATTAGCAAATTATGTTTAAATAATATTTATATCAAATTTACACACATTAATTTAATTAAATAATAAATATAATGTTTAAACATTTATTTTGGATTGATATTTAATTTTTCGATTTGACTCACACAATGACAAATAAATGGTTAACAGTGTCCACAGGTAGTTAAACATTTAAAATATATTGCGAGATTAAAATTTACACACTTAAAAACAGGGGAATGATGTCATAAAAATTCTTTGTCGGTAATATTGTAAATCGTCCGTAGGAATAGAATATGTATATGGGCAATTAAATATATGTAATTCGATGCCGTTCATAAAAGTTATTTCGTATCAGCGAGGCTTTCAGGAAAATTAGCCAGTTGGAACAAATTTAGTACGGAACAATGAAGTTTTACACGCAAAAGTTCTATTGATGAATGATAAATGAATGTAAAAATTGCAAATTATCCACCATTTCCACCAAAAACGTTTGTCACAATAAAAATTAGTATTTATTGTATAATTTAATTAATTTAAAAAATAAATTTGGGAACGCAAATTTTAAAATTCATATTATGTAGTTATTAAAAAAAATAAATACGTCACTAACGAACTAATAAATGTAAATCAAATAAACTCAATTTTATTGCTACATTCAATGAGTTTTCCTATCTCAAATTAAATGTGGATGGCTTCGAACAAATGTTGCTTCTATGGAAAAATTCATTTCATTTTTCTCAAAACGACGATGAGAATTGAAAATTTTTTTAGATTGTAAATTTCTTTCGGATATTTGAAAAATATAAAATAATTTTAATTTTGCAAAATAAATGCCTGATCAATTGCATTGTAAATCATACTTGTAAATGCTATATATTGGCATTAAAACATGTGTATTTCGATGCCGTTTATAGTAATTTTTATTCCGGAAGATGTTAAGCTAGGTAACAATTTGTAATAAATTAGAATTTTTGTTACGCAGAAATTCCTTTGAAACTGGAATTTTTCATATGCAAAAATTCATTTGTAGTTATTATTTGTTGAACAATTCTACAAAATTTTAAACCTAGGGTGAGTAGCATTTTTCCTTGAAAAATCAGTGACTTTTATTCAGTACAAAATTACCTCATCGTGTGCATTGATTTTTTTTTCATGTTTCCGGATGTTTTCATTGATTTTTAAGTTCGATTTCTTTTTTTCGCTCGGATTTCCGCATTTGTTTGGACTGATTTATTTATTTAGTTTTGACGTCACCCGAATATTTTTTACAGAACTCTTCCATATTGCAGATTGCTACATTGTTTTGAAGTAATCATTAAATTTTTAAATATTTTAATTTTCTCAAATAAATTTTTCTTTAATCAAAAATAATGCTTAACATTTTTGTTCTTCAATACATTAAATTGTTAATTTTTTAATATTTATTTTAAATTTACATAATTTTTTCCTTGGCCTAAATAATGGGAAATAAATAGTTACACTACAACTACATAGCCTTTAATTTTATTTACCCCGCGAGATTAAACATTGTCCGCCAGACGATAATTCATTAGGAAAAAACCTTGAAAGATAACATTTCTTTGTGTAATTTATCTGCAAATAATTAATTATTTGATGCTCATTACATTATTATTATCAGAAAACATATAATCGGCAATGGATCCAAATGTACTAATTTCTATACTTTCAACATTACAAATGGCACTTTTTGATTCTTCGCCGACGATATGTTAATTATAAAGCTAGAGATCATAAAGTACCAATTTCTATCCCGTCAACACAGAAAATGTCACTTTTTGATTTCTCCCCTTTGTAACAACTGATATATATGGGCTTATTATTGCGATGACAGAGTTCTTAGTGATGATAAAATTGATAAGAAAATAGATTAAAATTTCTCATTGCGCTATCATGAAAGCTCTTGGATAAAGTTTGCACTTGCGGATTTTGCATTTATATATTGATAATTTCCTGTAATATCTGTACAATATTTGTATGAAGCTTATTACAAAAATATCATAATTTGGCCTGTTTGACAATAAGAATTAATATTTACCTACATATCTTTCTGTTTAATTACTGTCGTTGTGGCTCTGTGCGTCACGCAGCAGAATAAAAATTAATAAAGTCTTAATGCATTTCTGGGAACGATTAACTCTTGTGGTTCATATTAAATTTATTTTTTATTTTCTAAATTTATTTTGTAATCATTGCTTTTTCTAAAACAAACTTGAATTGCTCAACGCAATTAATCCCAACAATAGCTTGCGACCAAGTTTTTATAAACGGCATTAATGTCTACAACTTTTTTGCAAATAAACTTTTGTAAAATAATATTTAATACGAACGTTATATTCATACTAATTATTTGAAAAATCAATTACATTGTCAATAATCGCGTTTCTATTTTATTTGGAACATTCCGTGTATTTAAGAACTAAATTGATAATATTGCAAAATTTTTCATGTTTCTACGCCGTTTAAATTTATTAAGCAAAAAATGTAGTAGAAGATTTATATGCTATATTTACCGCAAAAAGATGTTAGGCTATATATGATCTACAATAGGAAAGTTCCGCTACAACAGTTGTTATATTAAAAAAAAACAATAATAAATCATAATTAAATGAGAATAATTTTATGGAATAAATTGTCAACAAAAGCTGTTAATCAAATGGTTAAAAATCTCTTTTTGAAGCAGCGCCAGCCTAGCACAATCCCTACAATAATAGCAATCAATGTCCCTAAAATCCCTACGACTAAAACAATTCCAATAATCGGAATCGTCCCGAATTTAGGCCCGCCATCTTGAATTTTACTTATTCTATTTCCGAATTCTATCTAAAATAAAAATTTAACATTTAGAATATTTAATACGTACTAAATATTTTATTAATACTAAATATTAACTTTACTATTCAAAAAACAGTCTAATGCAACAAGAATTTAAAATCCAAAAAAAAAATACATTTGAGACACATTAATTTTTTCTGTTTATATTGTCAATAAAATAAAACCGATTGGAATGAAATGCAAATTTTATTTAATTGAAAGTTGCAAAAATATTGAACGAGAAAACTTCTGATGTTCATTCCAAAATTTACCCTACATTTGTGCTTTATACATCACAAAGAATATTTATACATGATTAGCAATTTTTATGGTATAAATTTTTTTATTTTGGTCTTACGCCACTCACTTTTTTCACAAGCAACACTGTAGGAACAAACATTCAAAAATTATACTGCTTTGTGTAATTTACCTGTAAAAATTAATTATTTAATGCTCATTATAATATTATTATAAAAAAGCATATCTTTGGCAAAGTTCCATTTTATAAAACTTCAATTCAGAAATTCACACTTTTTAACATTCGCCTTATTATCGCAAAAACATGGATCTTAATGATAATATTCATCAGAAAATAGACCAGAAAAAGAACGTAGGGCCAGTTTAACAAAGATATTATATTCACTTAAAATTTGTTTCTATTCAATAACAGTCGATGTGGCTTTGTGCGTCAAGCAGGAAAAATATCATTACTTATAAAGCATTTGTTGGAACTATTAGCCATTTCTGATCCATATTAACTTGCTCTTATTTAAATTTCTTTGTCAATTTTTGTATTTTAAAAAACAATTGGGAAAAACTTAACTTCATTATTCCACAGCCGTAGATTTTTTTAAAACTGGCATTGAAGTCTAAAATTTTTTTTATACAAAAACCAATTTAAATCGTCATATTGATACACAAATTTATTTGAAGTTGAATAATTAGAATTCAAAAATATCTAAAAATTCACAAAAGCTTCTGAATTAAAATATAAATTACATTGCAATTTATCACACACACAAAATTGTAGTGTTGTTGAACAATCCATTGCAATGTTGAGAATCCCTTTAATAATTTGTTCAAGACATACTATGATTTTATAAAGTACACATTGATAATGCAAAATTTGTCATGGTTTAACGCCGTTCATATTTTTTATACGCTGATTCCCCATATTTAGTAAATTTCGCACCCTCTCACTCGAAATTGTGGTAACGAATACACATGATCTTCCAAAATGCTTTTGACTTGTTTCGCGGCTCCGTCAATGTTAACGCTGAATAAAGACTACGGGAATTCAAATTGCTCGCAATTTAAACCAGATTGAATAAATTTCTTACCGGGTCACTGCAACTACAGGCATTATTTTTTGTTTGTGATATAAATAAAATGCGAATCGCTTGTGAATTGTACAAACTAATCGCGGAGAATCGATTATAAAGTATGTAATTTCGATGTTTACCGCTGAAACAGGCTCAAATTTTAGTATTTTCGTGTAGTGAATTTTTTCAATTTTCCGTGTGTGAAATCACCGTTACCAATGTTAAAAACGATTTGGTATGCTTATATGTGCATCAAATGAAATTTTAACAAATACATCGAATTTCGAAAATTTTTATTTCTTTTGCGGAATAACATGGAAATTTTTAAAGAAGACGTGTTCCCCCCTTACTACTTTTTACGGACCCAACACCTTTAATTGACTATAACTCTAATATAAAGGCGAAATCGCACGAACGTTTATGTTTGTTTTAGTTATATAGCTAGTACCTACAACCAGTTAATATTTCAAGTCCGTAGCTCTCGGACAAAGTAAGATATGTACTTGTGAGTAAAATTAAAAATATTAAACTAAAAACTTTTAAAAATTAAGTCTGAAATTTTAGAAAATTAAATCTTTAATTTTAAGAAATTCATGAGACACTGGGACCATCGTATAATGTTTAAATATTTATATTAAATTTACACACAAGAAATTTAATCAAATATTATTAACATTTATTTTGGATTGATATTTAATTTATATTACAAATGATGTATTTTAATTAATTTAAAGAATAAATTTAGGAACGCATCAAAAATCATGTTAGTTATTTATAAAATAAATACGTCACTTTAGAACTAATAAATGTAAATAAAAAAACTAAATTTCAATGCTACACTCTATGAGTTTTCCTTTTCAAATTATATGCGGATGGCTTGGAACAAATTGATTACAAATATAGACAAATTAACGTAAAATTTTGTTTTTCTCGAAACGACTAAAGGAATTGAAAAATTTGATTAAATCCTATATTTCCTACAGATATTTTCAAAATATATTAAAATTTCAAATTTATTTGAGTGATTTTGAAGTCGTTTGTAAGATATAATTCAAACATTCATTGAAAAGTTTCTTGCCAGTTTATTTACTTAAAATAGTTATATTTTAAAAGTTTGTAATTTTCCCCCCTGTAACCTTGTAAAGCGGTTTTCGTCGGAAAGGAAGAAAATTTGTAATAAATGAAGTAGGTATGTACAAAATATCTTTTGCTTCGTGATGTTTTTTGACTTTAATTAGTTTTTACTTTAAAAATTTTAGTATTGAATTTGGTAAAGTATTTTTAGTATTTAAACATTTTTATTAATTAGGTCTGAACTTTACCTTTTTTTCTAAAATTAATTCTTTTTTGATTTCACGAAATTTGACAACAGATAACTAATGCTTATTAATTTATTGTGACTCTACATTTGAATTTTTAGCAGTTGAAATCAAACAAACGTGTGATGAGAAATACTATACAAGCTCTTGAAAATTTAAAACCACATGAGAATATTATTTCCTCCTAATTAAGCTCAATATGATTTATCTTTTCCTAAAAAAATACTAATTTTGCCTGTAATCAAAAGTCACCCCGAGATTAAATGTTTTCTGGCACACTACCAAAATTCATTAGGAAAAAACCTTGAAAATTATATTTATTTTGTGTAATTTAGAAGAAAATAATTAAGAAAATAATTTTTATTACAAAAATCAAGCAATAAATTATTCTTAGCAATTCAATTTTAAAATGTGGCTTGAAAATTTAAAATACCTTTGTCTTTTAATTCTGGTAAAATACCACTGAAATTTAAATTTATTTTCTAGTTTTACTTTTCTTTAATTTAATTATTTAGTTTTGACGCCGTTTGGCTGATTATCGCCCAAGCGAAGTGAAAGGATTGCAACACAGCTATTATATTATCAGTATTGAAGATATGTAATTTACTTCTGTGTACGACCAAACAATTTTAATTTAATTACATACATGGTGTTCCAGGAAAATTAATACTTGCTGCTTAAACATTGATTCTGCATTTTTATTTATTTTTTCCATTTTGACTCACACAATGACAAATAAATGATTAGAAGTATCCTCAACTCAATTTAACATTGAAAATGTAGGGCGAGATTAAAATTAACAATTTTGCTGTTGTCAATAATATTCTAAATCTCGTGTGAAAATTGAATATATTGATATTAATATATATGCATTTCGACGCCGTTCATAGGTAATTTTAATTTGTTCATGTGACGCATAGACATCGTACAGACGTAAATTTGGTAGGGTACAACAAAGGTATTGTTGATACGCAGACGCTCAATTGTGATGAAAACAAAAACTACTAAAACTCTACACTCACGAAATATTGGACACGAATAAAACTTACTGTTTATTTAAAATATAACTAAATTATTAAATTTTCAAAGCAAATCTACGAAATTCAAATTTGATAATAATAACAATATTAAAAAAATAACTCAAGATTATTTATTCCCTGCTATCCTTCATTCAGTTCTAAGTATAGTTAAGTATCACAAAATTTGTGAAATAAATTTATTTATAATTTTCAATTTTTTAATTTTGTTTCCTTGTAGCATGGTAAAGCGACGAGGTTTTTGCCGCGACTGAGGCAGATTCAAACAACTTAATATTTATAAATTTAGGCTTTTTAGCTTTGTGGTGTTTTTTGTTGGCTGTAATTTGATTTATCGTTTTATTTTACTTAAATTTATTTCACTTCTATATTCTTCAATAAATGTCCCAAACATTACACCAAACATTTTTTCAATTAATTTTCAATTTAAAACAAATTAGACATGAGACGCTGGGACCATTAAATAATGCTTAAATATTAATTTATCAAATTTACAAGGGTTGCATATTTCCACGCCGTTTATACCTAATTGGCTATGTACTAGGACGCTTTTTGAAGATTCGCAGTAATTTCTTATTGCACAATGTACGATTCAGAAACCTGACACCATTATTTAGCTCTAACTGTTCGTAAAAATTTAGTCCTTTTTTGCAAAATATAAAAAAAACTTCGTTTTAAAAATTGCATAAATTATCAAAATTCAGAAAATTGAAAATCTAAAATGTGCTTTTAACCAAGCAAAAAGTGTACTAAATTTTTAAAAACTCCTTTTATATAAATTAATTTTTTAGTTGGACGAAATTTTGGTACAGAAAAATTAAGAAATGCTTATTAATTTATTTTGAATATTTCAATTTTTTATTATTTTAAATTTAAATAAACCATTTAATAGGAAGTTGAAAACCATTATCAAAAATTAAAAAGCAACTGCGAGCCAATCAGGCACTCTTCCGCGTTTTAATTTGTATATTCTGAATATAGCCAGTTTGGATCCGAATTTCTCTACAGCAAAGATTTTCAAGAATGTCATTTAATTTTTCAAGATTTTAAGTTTAAATTAATGATTTTATTAGTTTTTTAGTGAATCCATTTCAAAATTGTGAAGCAAGTTGAAAGAATAATTCCTTGCCCAAAGGCTAATTTAATTTCGTGAAAATAACTCATTTGAATTGCATGAATACTAGCCATTGCAATTTAATTTTTTGAATTTCAACGCCGCAGGCAAATTTTAAGAGCGTCCTTCATGTATTTCATGATAGTCTGTTATTGCATTTACAGCAATTTTATGGACTACATTGTACATATATTAAAATATATGTATTTCGACGCCGTGTATAGGTAATTTAATCACATCGACTAAAGTTTCAAGCTGGATGACGTTTTTTCCAATTCTTCCATCATTTGATTTCATATTGTATGAATTGGTTGGAGCACATAAACTGCTTTAAAAAATGTCAAACTCAAAAATCCAATAAAATCATGTGTATTTGTAATTATTTTTTGTAATTTTCGTCGTTTTTTTACATAATTATTTGTTCCATGCAATTATTCTATTATTTCTGAATATTCTGAATATTATTTCTTCTTGCGAAATAAATAAAATGATTTTTAACTTGTAATTTGTCCGATTGTAGCACGTTAATTCGGCGAGTTTCGGCGAAAGACGCAAATTCATAACTTAACATTATTCTTTACCTTTGTGTTGTTTTTTGCTGGCTCTAATTAATTTCCTATTTTATTTTAGTATTGAACTTATTTCATTTCAACATTTTAACTTACAATTAGTAAAATTAAAAATAATAAACTCAAAACTTATTGATACAATTAGTCTTATTGATACAATTAATTTGAAATTGAATTATTTGAATTCGAAAATTTCTGCCAAAAATTCACACAAACTGAATTAAAATGTAAATTACATTGAAATTTGTCACAATAAAACATTCGTTTCTGGTTGTTGAACAATCAATTGCAATGTTAATAATCCATTTATTAATTTGTTCGAAGCACACCATGATTTTTTAAATTATATTAATAATACAAAATATTCAATAGTTTTACGCCGTTTGTATTCATTAGGAGGTGCTTTGTTTATAGGTTGGCGCTTGACCTCTATAATCCAAGATTTTGTTAAGGAATACAAATGAACTTCAAAATTGCTTTTGACTCGTTTGGCAGTTTTGTCAATGAAAGCGCTGAATAAAGATTCTCCCGGAATTCTAATTGTCCAGAATTTAAACCAGATGGAATAAATTTCCTACACTGCAATTACAGGCGTTATGTTTGTTAGTGAGATAAATAAAATGTAAATTGCTTATGTAAATTGTACAAACTAATAGACTGCCAGAATGCAAAAACTGTATTTATGCTGTTTCGTTTTTCATGTCGGTTAATAATTTTCTCTACAAATTTATTGTGTTTTCAGTTTTAAAGTTTTGTAACCACATTTGTGCACCAAACAATTTTAATTTAATTACACAATGTTTCCGGAAAATTCATTGTAAATCTAAAATATTTAAGCGTAAGCGTATGGGTAACAGATGATTAAGGATGCCAAAACGCGAAAAACGCGATTTGATAAAAAGTGCGCGCTGGACTATTGGCATCTATATAAACCTAAACATTGGTCATGTGTACATCTCAAAACCAAAAAAAAAATTTGCGAATTTTGCAAAAAATGCGATAAAATGCGAATTTTCGTTTAAAATGCGAAAAAATGCGAATTTCCGCTTTCAAATACAAAAAAATGTGCTTTTTCGCTTTTAAATTTAAAAAATTCAAATTTTTATCAAAAACGCATAAAATTTATTTTTAAAATTTAAAAGAAAATTTACGAGCAAAAATTTGATAATTTCTAATACAAAATCCTCAATTTCAAAATAAAAAACCTCACTTGCAAAATGAATATTTGACAGTTTCTAATACAAAATCCTTAATTTCTAAATAAAAATCCTCAAATTTTTAATAAAAATTCTCAATTTTTAAATGAAAATCCTCAAATTTTTTCTCAATTTCTAAATGAAAATTCGAAATTTGTAATTCATATTCCCCAATATTCTTTGAAAAATCCAGAATATCTAATTAAAAATTGCCAATTCTAATGAAGCATTCATGATTTCTTATATGTAGCTTACAATTTCCATATAAAAATTTGAAATGTAATTAATTAAAGGACTTAAATAGGACTTGCCAATAAAATGGAAATAACATAAAAACGATTTAAATTATTAAAGATTTAAATACTTGACTCCATGTATCGGTTGATGTACATCCACTTACAAAAAACGGTTAGCTTAATTGCTTACGTACCCCGGTTTTTCAATATACGAGGTCTCTATTTAACAACTCT
>JAQGAK010003640.1:0-14418 GCA_034696945.1 Lipothrix lubbocki
ACAGTGGCTGACGAAATGATGGCTGACGAAATGTCGACTGACGAAGCTGTAACTGACGAATCACTCTATAACCATCTATATAGCATCTCTATAGTATCTATACTCTAATATAAGAACTTAAAATTAAGTTTCCCAAGCAGTCTGGCTGAATTTTCCTTCACTGAATTGTTTACATATCCTCCACGTTCCCAGATATCATTATCATATAATTTGTTTCCTCCATGCTTCCAAACAATCATCATCCGAAACTTACGTCATTCGAGTAGTTTGCAATCATGCCTCATTTCCTTTTCCTTACCCGCAAAACCGCAAATCACATAACAGACTTTAACCCTGATGTGTTCCATCCATTTACGTAACCCTTCTCGAGGATTTACGTACACAAGAGTGAATCCATTTTAATTTAGGTACAACAAGTATACATATATAGTATTTATTACCTTCAGTTTTTATTGACTCACAATTCTATCCTGTTTTGTAGATCCTGAAGCTACTCAGCTACTATAAGCTACTACAACTAAACTCATATTATTATTATAACTATATATAGATTAAAATAAGCAAAATGAATAAGTAGGTGACATTCGATATATTTTGTGGGCTGACCTGTGAGGTGGCGTGGGGGCAACAGTGGTAAGTGACAGCATGTGAACTCCAGCAAGGAAACCAGATAAGATGTGCAGTAGATGCTGGCGTAACTGATACCGACCAAAGTCTCCTGTAATAAAAAAAAGTCATGTTATAATTACATTCCAAGTTGAGCGTGTAAAGTGTTATCAAACTATCACTTCTTTGAATTATTCCAACATTATTTCCATATTATACTTATTGGGTTAGAGATATGTTTATTTGATAAGTTATTTTACACGTGTAAGTTCCTTAATATAATAATGCATGTACATACTTATACTTAACTCTATCATAAGACAAGGCATTATTTGCTAATTCTTCTAAAGAATCAACAGATTAATTTTTGTGTAATCAATTTCTAATGAGGTTTTCATTCTGGAAATAACCAGTTGAGTCCGATCGACAAATCATGTTCATTGAATTGAATCCTAATTGCTTTATCAGCAAGCTCCGTTATGTCATTCAAAGCGATGAATTTAATGACGCGGATGAGAATAACGCTTGCATAGAAGTTCTTTGTGGGTTTTTAAGTACTGCGAGGTGACAGTTTTTGTCAGGATTTTGTCTATTATGTAGGTATTATAGGCTATATTTATATGCAGTTTGCATCAGCATTTCCCTCTTGTCCTCTTTCGTATTCCTATACTTATCTGTAAGTAATATACACAGAATTTATTTCAGCTGGTTCAGTCCTAAATCACTATTTCACTTACATTTTTAACTCCTCTGGCTAAAAGATTGTCGTGTTAGAATAAATAATGTAAAGCTCTACATTTATTATTCATTCGAAATAAATAATGAAATGGAAATAAACGATGATTTTTAAATAGCGAGCAGTTCTTCTGTATTACAACAGAAAGACTTGAAAGAGAATGCAGCTGTACATTACCCCTTTGAAGCCTTTTAATGTCCAAAATGACACGCAACATCAATTCATTATTACTCTTGTTTACTCACACTGTTGACATAGTAGAGTGATGCGACACTCGGTAAACATAATTATAGCAAATGACACAGGCTCGATGATATGTTATTGTCTCTTGTCATTCTAATTTAAGTGCTAATAATAAAAAACGAAAGTATTATATTATTATGGTGAATGGAATAAGACATGAACAAGCCCGTGTATATAGTATAGTTAATCGTGATTATGATCTGCTGGTACCAGTAAAAATTAAATGTGGTATTATTTCATTTACTTAATAAACAAGAACCCTTGAACCTTTGTTGACGAGGGGCGGAGGATCTTAAAGCATCAATTTCCAAGGACCTTAATGAACCAATTTCTCAGAGTTATGTGACCATTTCTAAGAATCATGCAAACAATTCTCAGAATCATAAATGACCAGTTTCTAAGGATCTTAAATTACCTATTTCCAAGAATCATAAAGTACCAAAGAATAATAAAGTAACAATGTCCAAGTATAATAAAGTATCTAAGGGTAGTGAAGTACAGAAGGGTAAGGAAGTAGCAACTCCTTAGGATCATAAAGTATCAATTTCTAAGGGTAACGAAGTACCAATTTCTAAGGGTAATGAGGAACCAATTTCGAAGAATCGGAGAGCACCAGTCTAAGGATCCAAAAGTAGGAATTGCTATCCCTTCAACCCAGAAATTGGTACCTTAAGATCCTTCGCCGACAATATTGTGGCATGTTCAAATAGATTTAAGTTAGTATAACAAAACTATAAGTCCCATTCGTAAATGTTATATAGTGTATCCAATTCATGATTTTAATACAGGAAAAGAACAAAAAAAAAGGTTTCAGCATTCTGGGAATACATAAGTATTGTAGAGGCAAAGGTATGTAGAAGTATTTATGTACATATAAAAAAGCACATGGAGCAGAACTTGTAAGATTTCACTCTATACAGAAGTTAGTGGTTCCTCTAAAGCTTCCGCTCAACACACGTTTTTTGTGTTCTCGTGAACACAACACACTTCTCATTTATATTTATTCTATAACAAAGTTCATTCCAAAATCCAGGATGTGGGTTACGCGAACTTGTGTTTTAGCAGCATGCGAAACTTATAAAAGCTGAGATTGTGCGGAGAGCTAAATTGGTACTTTCCTTGCATCTTATATGAATAACCCTGTAGAGTTGTGAGAGTCCATTGACACTTGACACATTCACACGCAATGTGCTCCCAAGTCAAATAGAATCACTGGCTGAATGCCGCTCTTCATAAGTCTGAGACCACGTTTTTATTACCGACTTAATCAATAATACTAGTATAATTCTAGTGCCTTTCGAGAGCTTATAGTAAGTTGTGCAAATATTCTGCAAACATTTGTTTTGCACTGATTAAGTGCTTGATTAAATATGTATTAGTTTATATATAGTAGCTAATTTAATTTAGAAATGGAAGGTATAGTTTTGAGTTGGTATTTAAAGATCTTAGGAAATCTAAATTTCTATCCAGACATGTGCTACAGGATTTGTAATACTGCTCGATAATCTTAAAAACTCGCAAAAATCCTTTAAACAAGTTTGTATTTGTAATATTGTGCATTAGAAATCTTTTCTCACCCAGCTGGGACATGAGATCCTCCAAAACCGGGTCAGTATCCATGATGCTGCAACGGACTGAGAGATGCTCTGAAGAAGTATATATTGCACTATTTTAAGTACAGGTTAGCTAATGATGTAAATAACTACTGTATAGACTAGTAGATACTTAAAATCTCATCTATGTATTAAGATGAATTAATACTTCAAAGGTCCCTGAAAAATACTTTAATAGTGCCTTGCACTACAATACAACTGCTCAAGTATATAAGTGAATCGAAGGAACAAGAGTCAAAGAGTA
Organism: Lipothrix lubbocki; assembly: GCA_034696945.1. NCBI lineage: Eukaryota > Metazoa > Arthropoda > Collembola > Symphypleona > Sminthuridae > Lipothrix > Lipothrix lubbocki. The sequence continues at coordinate 3,443 of JAQGAK010003640.1, forward strand.
GTGCACACTTCCAACGTGAGCTTACTACTGAAGAGAAACACTGAACTACTTTCCCAGGAATAGCTCCTTCTTGTTCTTGTGCACGACTTTCCGCCTGGTTCTCTATACATACGAACGACCCTTTTGCCTTCCCATGAAATAAAGTAAAGGAGATTTATTCCTATATGTAGCCTATGTATATATTCCCTTCTCCTGCGGATAGAAACTCGGGTCTTTTTTTAACATGTGGGATACTGTATACTTGCTGTCGGAGGGCGAGACAATACTCCGTGATTTTGCATGTGTCCTTCGGCGTGCATTTTTGCTCAATACACAAAACACATGTAGTATCTATGTACATATCAAGATAGAGTCGTGGGGATGAGAGTTTATTATTGCAATTTTTTTGCACGGGCATGTCTTTTCCTCATCATCGGATGCATACTTAAGGAGTGGTGTAATAAAGAGAGGAGGACGTCAAAGTATAATACTTAATTTTTATTATGGACATCTATTTATACATGGGATAGGAATGGGAGGATGGACGCATGCATAAGCAAATTTCTGTATCAGCGGTATACGATGAGAATATAAAAGATAAAGTTGACAGCATGTGAGCTCCTCCTGATAATCTTACACAAGGAGATGCAATCTGCATTTTTGGTTACGAAATACATTATAAATATATTTGGGAACAGTTGCATCAAGGTATATCAAGTATGCTATAAGTATACATAAGTCTTATACTGATAGTGCATTCTTATCAGCGTCAATCTTCTGACCACAACTAAAAAAAACTGTATACTCTATATTTACTATACTTATATGATAAAGAGAGTAAATTGTATTAACTGTTGTAAGGTATGTACATGTATTTATATTGTATCTGTATAGTTATAAATAAATTGGAGGTGCTGTAACCCTCCTCAGTTTTAACTTTGAAGATTTCATCGATTTTCATCAATGCTCATGTCCAGAGCTTTTCGCGTGCATCTCTGTTTGTAGGTTTAGTGGATTTTTGCCAACAACTGCTGAGGAAGTGAGGATCATGATGTAGTGAGCGACGTGGGCTTTTGTAAGTGAAAAGCTTCGCAAGCGAATCCACAAGTAGTCGCGTAAATAAAAGCGGAGTATGTATTCTGAAGCTATACGATAGCTCTCCTGAAGTACAGAAAGTAAATGAACATAAACGAATAAGTCTACCTACACTTAAGAGTTAACGAGACTCACTATGTATACATACTTCTAGGTACTCAAAAGTGCTTGTCGATTCGCACGTACCTAATAATTACAAAGTTTATCACAGAGCAAAATACTGACACAGTTATGGGAAAAGCGTGGCTATGATTGCATTTTTTAAATATATTGTATAAAGGCAATACTGCAATATTTGCAGCTTTCAGAGTAAAACTCGTTTCAACATTTACAACTTCCGGCCTTGAAAACATTCCCCCGTGCATCCAGAATTTCTATGGAATTATTAACAACAGCTCTAATGGTCCAGACTATCTGTATTAATTAATTTAGAAAAATTAATTTTATTTAAATATTAAATTTTACTACAAGTTAATTTTAATTAAATACTAGATAGATACTAGAAATTAATTTCATTTAAGTATTAAAAATTGCTGCGTAATCCTGTCAAAATACCTAAAAGGTTTAAGTATTTCAAAATAATTATTACAAAGATTAAATACAATGCAACCATAGTATGATTCTATTTTTAAATAAAACAAGGGAAACTAAAATGCTACTAAAAAGTGGAAATTGGGATAAAAATGGCAAAAAGTAGGAATGACCCCGACGTGATTTGAACACGCAGCCTTCTGATCTGGAGTCAGACGCGCTACCGTTGCGCCACGGAGTCCCAGTTGAGAATAGAGAATTCGTAGCTAAACCCAATTGTACAAAATTCCGTGCTTATCACTGCAGTAAACTTAATTAGGTATATCCCTCAACCAAGGTTATTTAAGCGTAACTCCAAGTCAATTAACCCATGAAGTATTACAAGTTTTATGATGGCACAGCGAATTTATTGTGGACGTGAACTTTTCCACAGTACTTATCTGTTGTTATGCATCAAAATAATAGCTAAAATCCCCTCGCAGCCTACGGCGGATGCAGCATTTTTAACGCATTATAATAATAAGTATACAAAAGCTTTGCATTAACGTTGGAATAAGGACATTGCTGGCAACAATTTCAATATATTTATAGTGATGCACAATTATTGCTTTTAGAATTAGATACGCGAAAAATAATTTTATAATGATTAAAAATATAATAAGATTAGTTCAATGGAGTTCAGCATAATAAACATATGAACTCAATTGGAACAGCTGCTTATAATTACAATTTATTACTTACTGAACTGATAATTAAAAATTAATCTATGAGAGCTCTATCGAAAAATATAATTCCTTCAACTTGACAGGGCTGGGAAGAGGCCTCAGAAAAAATATATGTTAAATAATATAATATGCATCTTGAGGATAAGGTTTTTATTACTAAATTAATTATATTATTCATCATTCAGCCTTTTAGAGGTTTAAATTTAAATCATACGTGAGTACACAGAATACAGAGAAGAATACATAAACAGAGAATGCTAACAATCTGAATTGAAATCCGTGTCATAGGTTAAGATTTTATTCGTTTGCCCCTTATAGTATCATCAACATACACATTTACTTATAGTAAGATCAGTCGTAAAATTTTCCCATCTGGGTTAATTTTTTAAGAAACATTGGATAAGTCATAAAATTGAGAATTTAAAATGATTTTCCTGTACCCATTTAAGTATCTGTATTTGCACATTTGTAGAAGTTAAATATTGCAATGACAATAAATAATGATTTTATATCTTATATAAGTATGAAAGCGAAAACGAAATCGATTATTGTCCATTCCTATACTTCTATCATTACTTCAAAACACTCACTCGTGTGGATGTGAGCAGTCCTGACTCCTGAACCTGAACACTGATCTCATGATGTAACGCCTGTTCATCATTGTTATTTCTGTACCAGCAGCAGAAAACATTAAAAAATATTAAGATAATGATTTTTATTTGCAAGTCTCACTTCTATACATACAGCAATGGGATCTTTGTTGAAGATCAAATTCTGATTTAAAAGTAAATACATACACATGAACATTGAATGATCAAGTCGAATACTGATTACATGTTCTAGTGACATTATCATTCAGATCACAACATCACAGAATTAAATACAAATGGCTTGTTAGTACATCTATCTTTATACATGTATGTACCATAGGTTTCTTTATATTTTTGTAACTTAAATACTAGAAGTATAAATAACCACATGCTGTTGTAATATTGTTTGGAATTATTATACCATATGTGACACTTAAGATTAACTAATACATCCATAATTTGTCACCTCTGTATAACAAATAGACAATGTATTCACAAACAAATTCAACAGCCTACTTCGATTTCCTCCATAAATTTAAAAAAGTTCTAAAAGCAGTATCTCCTCGTCCGAAATTTTCACCATCTTCTAAAGTCTGGGGTAAATCCTTGTCCATAGTTTCAGGTAGGAATAATGTTAGGAACCCAGATGTAAGTGCAACAGCTCCAAAAATCAATGTTGGTATTTCCATGCTGATTGCGCTCTATAATAGAATTAAAAAGATATATTTCGAACAAAATACTCCGAATAATGTGAATTCTTATTTAATCACCATCCCTGTAGTAATATTAAAATAAAAATAAATATTAAGGTAAAATTAATTATTAAAATAAAAATAAGTCATGCAATTAAAATATTGCGTGAAATCAAAATAATTATTAAAATTAAAATAATTCTGAAATTTTAAATAATCGTTTTTCAAATAATTATGAAAGAAATAATTGTTGTTAAAACAATTATAAAATTTGAAATAAATAATAATTTTTATACATCTGGTCGTTATTATTGTGACTTACGAGAAGAGTTATCAAAGGGGTCATTGCACCACTAACACGTGCACACATGGATGCCAACCCCATGGAAGAATTCCTTACCACCGTGGGGAACAACTCTGTTGTGTAATTATAAATAATACCAAAGGAACCGGATATCGCACATTTCCCAATCATCACCAGTACTGCTACTGACACATTCCCTGAAAGGAAAGATTATCCATTGGAATATTATTGGCGGTGATAATGTTCATATAAAACATCAGTAATTATTTTTTAAAATAAGTAATAACTTATTAATAATATTAATATACCCTTCGGAAGAAAAGCAACAGCAATGCACGAGAGACCACCGATAAACATCATCACTGAGTGAAGAGATCGTCTCCCAGCTTTATCTAACAACAGCACCATTAACAAATATGCAGGGCACTCCGCCAATCCGCTCAGGAATAGCATGAGATACGGATTTCCTAACAGATCGCCAGTATTTAGTGATAATCCGTAGTACACCAAACTATTTGCAAACCAGCAGAACCCGACGTTGAGCATTCTGTATCTTAGGGAAGGTGTACTGAACAAGTCCGATGCTCCAAATGATTCGTTCTTTTGATGAGACTTCGTCACTTCTGGACATTGATGAGATCCAGTGCTCATTTTGTCACTATATCTATTTTCAAACTTCCCCCTATTTTGCTTCACCCCCTTTTCAACTATTTTAACAGCTTCTTGAATCCTTCCTTGTCCCCACAACCAGCGCACGGATTCGTCCATTAGCCTAAATGCAAAAAAAGGAGTCCCGGAAATACTTTTAATTTGTTTAAAATTTATAACGAGGAACTTAAATCGAATCGTCATATGTTAATTCTTTCCAATCTAGTAATACTTATTCAAAATGTAGATACTACTAAAATTTACCAGAAAACTATATACTTACCACCAATGGCCAAGAAGTACAACGGAATGGAGAGCTAAGATAATTTGAAGCATGGAATGATCTCGAATGAGCGAAGCCCAGAGGGCGACTAACATGACACCAATGGCGAAGTCAAAGCTAAACAGGGATCCACAGAGCGTCCGTTTCTTGGAGCTTATTAGTTCCATTGCTGTTAAGTTGAGAATTCGTCCAGAATTAAATCTTTAATACAGAGATTTGGGTAATTGAAAAATAGATTCAGTTTAAGATAACCTACTCAAAACAAATCCAGTAACGTATGTTCCTCCGGATCCTAACATACCATAGAAGAAGAGTGAAGTTGCTAACAAGTAATAGTTTGGCATAAACGCACAACAAAGTCCAAACACGAGTTGAAATACTGCTGAAATATAGAAAAGGGTTTTGCGGCCATATCTACAAAACAAGACATGATTTAATAAAAATATTATATTAATAAATTAAATAAATAAATAAAAAGTATTCAACAAAAAATGTAATAAACTATTCCGAAATCAAAATCAAGGATCATTCATCCAATATATCAATTATACATACTTATCGGCCAACGAACCGCACAAAATGGCTCCCACGAGAACTCCAACCATGTAGATTGATTGAAGAAAGGCTCGTAGCCATCTTTTATCACACACCATATCCCACTAAAAATTTGAAGTAAATAAATCTTTTAGATATAGCTTAGTGAATCGGTATAGAGTTTAGTGCCGATCTTGTTATTATTCTGTAATTTTGTATTTGAACCCTACATCCATAACCCAAGAAGACTTGTAATAAGTGGTGTCGTATACAAAACGTTCACAAGTTCGTGTTTCCGTAGTAGTTCCATAGTATTGCTTACAGGAGTCAAGTGTCCCGTCATCTTTCCTGGGGATGTAATATTCCAGTATAGATGTGTTGAAAGTTGGGGGCAATCCAGCGCCATCAATTTGTTCGATGTAGCACCTATATAAGTTACATTACAAAAAATATTAAAACTTTAAATATTTAATGTAAAATACAAAATTCAACCATGTTTGTATTGTAGGAGACACATTTTGCTTAAAAACTGTTTATAATAGTAATTTACTATAGCTTAAAAAATTAATTAATAAGGTAGATAATATTTCAGATTTTACCTGTGAGGTGGCGTTGGCGCAGTTGCAGTGAGTGACATCATATGAATTCCCGCGAGAAGCCCTGCGATACCGTGAAGGAGATGTTGGTTAAACTGATAACGACCAAAGTCCCCTGTTTGAGGTGAAAAGTAATAAAAACTTTCAAGAGTTTCATGAAGCATTTCATTACATTTTAACTTTAATTAAGATTCTTGTTTACTGCGGACTGCAATGCATTTTCGGGATTAAATTCTCAAATTATTCCTATTTTGGCAGCAGTAAGAATATTTCAAGGACTATCTTACCGAACTAGAATTTAGCAACTTCTCTATTAAGGTATAAATTATACGTGTTCTTATATTACACAACCCTTTAGGACTTAGCAACTCACCTAACTGGGACATGAGATCTTCCAAAACCGGATCAGTGTCCATGATATTTAAATGGGCTAATTTAATGGAGCGGAGTATTAGTGACAATTCTTATTGTTTGAGAGCATTGCTTGCTGTCAAAATTCTGTAAAATAATTTATAAATACGCTGTACCATTCAGCATCCAAAAGAAAAGCTGATTGTAAAAAAATATTTTGAACGACAGGGAATGATACATATATCTTCAACGCTAAAGTTTCTTCAACAACGTTTTCGACACTAACACCAAAATAATATCTAGATAGACAATGATTTGGAATGAAGATTTTATTCGTTTTATTATGCAACCTGCTAAATAGCTTTTAGTTCCGCATAATGATTTCTGTACTTGTTGGAATCATTCGTAATACTCTACTACGAATGCAGGATCATGGTTATTTGACACATGCTATTTTAGTCAATAAATATGGGCGATCATAGTTTACACAAGTGTGTCTATAATTTCCCTATGGGTACATTTATTATGCAGATGACATTACCAGGCGTACAGGGCTACAGGCAAGACATATTTATATTATTCTGATTCTGCGAGTCTGGATTTTTTATGTAATATCGTCAAATATAAAATAACTGATATCTTGTATAGTTTTATAGATTATGCATTCTTGTTTATGTATGCACACTTGTTTTCCTATCATGAAAATCGTACTTTTTGTTTGTTTACTTACTTACTTATATATGCAAATATACGCTGTAATATACATTTAGATACATTTATATATGTTTGTAGCATATAAATCCATGTACAAAAATCCCGAGATCAAGAGTTACCAGTCTAAATTAGGTCATCTGTTTCATCAGCGTCACGCTCTATACGGCATATGCTTATATTTTATTTTCACAAATTCAAACGTCAACACTAATTGCGTCTCCGTCATTAGATATCACTGTATTTATAATTTGAATGATTTGAGAGGTAAATAAAGTAGAAATCAATAAATAAATAAGTACGAAAATAAATGTTGGAGGGATCAGGTAAGTGCATCGCCTATCAAAGTCAATATTGGTAAACACAGATGCAGTAGTGATATAATTTTAAATTTGTTGATACTATTCCGTATTCCGTACTACTGCTGCACTACAAATATAAAGTCGAATAACAGAAGAGTATTTACGGTGAATATTGTCAACGTACATGGAGCTTAACGAAGCTATAGATATACAAAAATGTAATTTCCTGCATAATTTGTTTACACTACAGTATTGATATGCTGAATGCCTGTACCTGAAAAGAGGAAAAAATGACGATATTAAGCACTTTGCATTTACTAGAATCAGCAAACATTGCATTAGAATACTGATAGCAAAACATAATGTGCTTGCAGATATAGAGCAAATGGATCCGAGATGTTACATAAGGTAAGGTTATAGTTACTGCTTTGACGGTTAAACCTTCTTCGGTACAGTGTCAATATAAAACTATGTACACATCAAAATCAAAATAAATTAATTTCAATCAAGCCGCTGCATGTCAAATACACAAGATTCTGAAGTATCTGAAGACAGGGTATTGATATGTGAGACAGCATAACATCAAAGATCAATAGCGGAATTTACAAATTGACACTTGCTGTCGATTAAATGAACGTGATAGAAGTGAGGACAGTATTTCCTTCTACCACAAGGATATACTACCAGATGATTTTTTAATCAAATAAAACTTTTGTAGACAATTTTGTAGGTGTTTTTTAATGTATTGGTATTATAAAGGTATTGTGCATAAAAACTAAATTCCTATAGTACATGAATTTGACGCTACCTTCAATTACATATTGCACTATACTATACATAGAAGCATTAAAATTCTTCAACGGGAATTTTCTTTGTACTATATTTTACCCTACTTTTTCGGTTCCTTCCGTAGGAAGAGATGAGCCTACTGAATCGATCTTTGGTGCCTGGGAGTCTATTACCGAACTATCGAGGTCAACCGGGTCAGAAGTAATAAGCAATTTGGGTTCCCCGGAGCCCTCCTGAAAGCTCTCGGGTTGCGGGTTCCGAGGTTTTTTCCTCCAACAATTTATGAATGTTTTGAAAGCTGTGTCTCCTCGTCCGAAATTTTCACCATCTTCCAAAGTCTGAGGCATATCCTTATCCATGGTTTCGGGTAGGATTAATGTTAACAATCCTGATATTAGCGCAACGGATCCGAAAATCAGTGTCGGTATTTCCAAACTGACTGCGCTCTAAAAATATAAAAAATATATTGCGAATAAGTTTTTCTGATTTCACACCACTATTGCCATGGTGGATATTTGCATAGAACTGCCGAAAAATAGAAACTAAATGTCTTACGAGCAGAGTTACGAACGGCGTAAGTGAGCCGCTGATACGTGCACACATGGACGCCAATCCCATGGAGGAATTTCGAACCACCGTCGGGAACAACTCGCTGGTGTAATTAAACATGATGGCAAAAGAACCCGCGATCGCACATTTCCCAATCAACACCACAGCTGTTATCCACATCCCTGAAAGGATTGAATGTCGTCAATATTTATATTCAGTTGATATAAGACATTAACAAATAATTTTTTAAATTTAAAATTAATTTAAAACGGTTTCAAAATTTATTGAAAATAATTGGAAATGACTTTAAAACTATTAAAATGGCTTTAAAATTAATTTCAAATTAAAAACGAATTAATACCCTTCGGAAGAAAAGCGACAGTAATGCACGAAATACCGCCAATAAGCATCAACGCTGAACAAAGACAGCGTCTTCCCAGTTTATCCAGCAACAGCACCACTAATAAATAGGCTGGCCAATCCGCCAACCCGATCAGGAACAGACTGAGAAAGGGATTTCCTTGTAGGCTACCAGTATTTAGTGATAACCCGTAGTATACCAAACTATTCGCAAACCAACAGAACCCAACGTTTAACATTCGGCATCGTAGAGCGGGCATCTTGAACAAGTCCAATAAACCAGCTGATTCTTGTTTCTTCGAGAGCTTATTGTCATTATCTGTATCTGTACTAGATGCTGCAGCTATTAACGGGTGAGCGTATCTGTTTTCAAATGTCCCTTTGTTTTGCTTAACCCCTTTCTCCACGATCTTTATTGCTTTCTGAAACTTTCCTTGGCCCCACAACCAACGAACGGATTCATCAATTAACCTGTACGTAAGAAAATGACAATTATCATGTTCGCATTTACGTTAATTTATTTTTTCATAAATTAATAAAATAAATAACAACCTACCACCAGTGCCCAATGAGCAGCAGGGAATGGAGAGCTAAAACCACTTGAAGCAGCCAATGTTCATGAATAAGAAAAGACCAGAGAGCAACTAACATCACACCGAGGGCGAAAACAACACTCATAAATATTCCACAGACCGTCCGTTTGCTCGTACTCACAAGTTCCATTGCTGAAAGTAGTCAAAATACATTCGGTTCATGACCAGAGATCTCATTTTCTTGAAAATTCTGCCTTAATTAGATGTTATCTTTAATGTAGTTTCTCTTTAATGTAGATTAAGGTGAAATCTTTCATGTTTATTCAACAGTATTATACACACCCAAGACAAACCCAGTAACATAAGCTCCCCCTGATCCGAACATGCCGTAGAAGAAGACCGAAATACATAAAAGCCAATAATTTGGCATGAAGGCGGATGTGAGACCGAAAACGAGTTGAAGTATTCCAGAGATATAGAGAATTATTTTGCGACCAAATCTGTAAAGTAAACCTGGACTTGAATGTTCGAACTATAATAATTGATTTGGAATTGATTGGATTATAATAAATATTTGACAATTTTGGGAATTTTCGTCAACAAATACTGTGAGTATTAAGACAATTACTTATCAGCTAGATTACCACACGTTATGACGCCCACCACGACACCAAGCATGTAGATGGACTGAAGAAAGGCTCGTTGCCATAGGTCGTCACACACCAAATTAAACTAAAATACATAGTAAGAAACGTAATCAGTTTTCTAAATTCAATCATAAATCAGTACACACCTTACTTATAACATGATCGTTAACCACGAATATGAATTCAATTTTCGAAAACTTACATCCATGACCCAAGACGATTTGTAATAAGTGGTATCGTATACGTATCCTTTGCTACATGCTGTCGTTTCAGTATTGTTTTCGATGTGTATATGGCAAAAATCAAGTGACCCTTTTTTAATTGGAAATGAGTGTTTTAGTATTGACTCATTAAATGTAGGTGATGTGCCGTTTGAATCAATTTCCTGTATATAACACCTGTGGAATTTCAAATAAGTATAAACAACAATGTTCTCGCGGAAAATGAATGTTGTTATGGTTAGAGATGATTATCGAGATTATTCTCTTGATTGATAACGATTTCTAACAATAATCATTCGACTCTTTTTTCGAATAAGAATAGATATACCTACAACCTAGGAGGATCTAAAGAATGTGTCAGTTATTATAGAATAGATTTTGTGCTGCTGAGTTGACCTGCTGACCTGTGTGGTGGAATTGGAGCAACTGCAGTAAGTGACAACATGTGAACTCCAGCGAGAAAGCTTGCCAAGCTGAACAGCAAAATCTGACTTAACTGATACCGACCGCAAACCCCTGTGAATGGTAGAACAATT
>JAQGAK010003641.1:0-14412 GCA_034696945.1 Lipothrix lubbocki
ATGTTGAAGGGATAGCAATTGGTACTTTAAGATCCTTCGCCGACGATATATTTATATGCGAAGTAAATAAAATAAACAAAATAAATAATACGTAAAATATAAATTAAGAAAATGTTTTTTAAAAATATACAAAATAAATTAAAAAAATTATTAAGTTATGAAAATTAATATAATTATATAATTAATTAATAATAAAAAAAATAAAATCAAAACATATGCAAAATCAACAAGTAATGACAAAATTGTACAAGGAGACTCGCTATATAACGGTCCTCTTTATAAGGGCTGACCCCTGCTATAACGCATATAGTATTTCCCGCCGTAGAAATGAATAGATATGAAATTGCGACTCTTATTATAAAAGAGCATCTTCTTTATAACGGTCAAATTTTGCTCCTTTGCAGGATGCCTTTATAAAGAGTGTCCACTATGTACATACTGTTTTAATTTATTATTAACACACAAATCCTATGGATCGTCCTTGTATTATTAGTGGAATTTCTGTCATCTGTCCTGATGAAAACTTCTCACCAGGGGAACTGGGACGGAAATAAATACTTTTACATAAATGTAAAAAAAACACTTTTACCAGAGGTATAAAAAAACACTTTTACCGGAGTGATGCAATTTAATGTAAAAAATGCATAGGTATATGTGATTAAAGGGAGTTTACTTAAAATAGCAAACGGAACAACAATGGATTTCCATAGCTAATAGCTATACATACGTGTATAAAATTTATATAAAGGAAGAGCATCTGTATGTTTCTACATATGTATGTGTATGTATAAAATGTATATATAAAATCCTTGCATATGTGCTCCGATGATGAAGCAATTTAGAAACTTGTAATAAAGGTGAGATCCTGTGTGTTCTTCAGGTATTTTGAGAATTGAACGGAACGGAGGGAGACGAAGGTTTTGAGTTGAGAAAAGGGAACTGCGTATGGTCTGAGACACCGGAAATTGTGTCGCGTTATCCCACAAGAAAGACTACAAGAACAATGGCCATGCCGATGGCTATATTTGACTTGGGTAAACAATACTGAGTTTTTCTTACTCATCATTCATATCCTCAAACCTCTGGAATATGTTTACGGTGAATTTTCTCTAACTTACTAACTTACTTACTTACTTCATACTTATACATACTTACTTCATACCTATACATACTTACTTCATACTTATACATACTTACTTCATACTTATACATACTTACTTCATACTTATACATACTTACTTCATACTTTTACATACTTACTTCATACTTATACATACTTACTTCATACTTATACATACATACTTACTTATACTTACTTACATACTTACTTAGTTACTTACATACTTACTAACTTACTTACTTAGTTAGTTACTTAGTTACTCACAGCTTACCTTGATCTAACACTCTCTTTTTTGAGTTTATCGACAGAATCATAAGGGGAAACACGGAGGACAGAGTCATTTTTTGTCATCCGAAAGCAAGGGTTCCATTATTGCGAGCTTCAGGCCAATCATTTGTATGTATATGAGTGTGTGTGTTATAATACAAATAAGGATACCGAAAGCCTGGAATTTGGCGTGGGCAGACCGGATTTCCCTCGAGCTTCCCCATTTATTACCATGCAATAATGCAGTCAGCAACAAGTGAAATTTTATTGATGCTTTTCAAAGTGCAACAACAAGTTCTTTTTGGTAGATATATTTCACTTTTCATTACCAGACACAGACACGCAAAGATATTGTCCAAGAGATTCAAGCGTCCATACAGGCAGTTTTTACAAGTTTACGAGGAGTATTTTGATGCAATTTCAAACAAATTATTTTACACTTTTAAATACACAAATAAATGCATATGGAAGTTACAGGAATGTTTATTAATTCAATAATAATGAATAGTATTGAGGATGGATATTAATAAATGTAACAACATAAATAAAAATAAATAGTAGTAACACATTTTAATTTTTAAAATAAAAATAAATTGTAATAATAATACATATTAAAGGAAAATAAATGCAAATAATGATAAATATTAAATGAAAACAATTGGAAACAATAATAGATGTGATTCTGAAAATAATGATTTTAATTGCAATGCAACACTCATCAGAGTTGATTGATATTGTAATGAATGTACATTATTAGTTATACGCACAACAATGATGGTGCTCAGTTTGTAAAAGAAATAATGAATCTATGGGTGGTAGGTACAGTAATTAAATTTAAACTAAAAGGCAATTAGCAATAATTAAAGGATGGACAGGATGTTTGCGTATGGGACGATTCGGTGTCTGCAGGCATAGGGTTTTTTCACGTATAGACACAGAATGAGGAGCAAGGGGTTGTATAAGGGTAAATAGTGATTAGATTGATCGGTAATAGGAACTTCCTGATTAAAACCGTTCGTTAGGAAAGGCAATATAATTCCAGTGGCCGTCATCCTTGCCCTATCTCCAGTCGACTCGACATGTATTAGGTGTTTAATAATAAGCCAAAACATATGCTCAATGAAAACATGAAAGAAAAAAAACACTATTCTCAATTCTATGGAATGCAAAAACGCAAAGAATTTGAAAGAATATAAACTCCTTAAAATTTTAGTTCATGGAATATAAAAGATGGACGAATTCACTAAATTATTATTGCAGACACAATGAAATGAGACAGACGCATTGACGGCTTAAGTTTTTTTCAAAATTTTGTGTAGTTTCCATGATTTTTGTTCCATTTTGGTTTTCATTACACAATTTATGTGCATATATTTCATTAAAAGGCGGAGTAATCTTAATGGATTATATATTATAATATTATGTATTTGCAAATTTTGCCATGTTATTTTCATGAGCGAAGCGAGATCTTCTAGAATAATTCTATTCTCCGCCGCTAAATATTATTAATTAATAATATTTAGCGTCGGATGTCATCCACAATTTGTAATTCTATATCTAATTCCTAAACGTCCTGGCCTGTATCAATAAAAATGATCTACATCAATAATTCAAAAGCTTGTGATGTTATATTAGCGAGAAAAATATTTTCAAATTTTTTAAACACGTATTTTAAAAATTCCAGAAGACACGACAATATCTCCAAATTACATAAATTCAGGACCATAGGAGTAATTCCTGTAAATTTATTGACTAATGGCTAATTAGTATTTTCAATTTGTTTATTTTACAAAACTGTCTTAAAATCGGCAAATTTTTTCTATTCTTCTCCCTATACTATTCGCTCTAAAACCTTTGTCTGCGTTCCCAGAACAGTTTGAATTTAGTCCACGTGACAATCATTACGACGAATAAAACTGATTGGACCGTGCGGAGCATGGGCTTAAAGCTAGTTTTGAAGACTTGGCAAGGCATTCAACTATTACGAAATGAAACATATAATTAAATATGCATCGCTTTCATTCGTATTAAAAAATATTCAATACAGACATGCTTCTACAGAAGGCTCTAACAATGCCTGCGACTGCTCCCTTCGTGACCCTGACCCTTACATTTTGTTTAAAAACGGTCTGTTTCAGATTCACGTTTACGCGCGTACATTTGTGACACAGATTTACACGCATAAACGTGAATCTGACATGAACAGCTTTTTAAAAAATATGAAGAGCGCCATGTCTACGCTAGGTGGAGCAAGTCGGTATTTCTTTAAGCATTCATGATTCTGCGCTTTAAAAACCATTCTGCGCGCCGTGTACGTTGGAATTCGGCATCAAATAAATTATACGGCGTGCCGTTCCAGCAGTACAACACGGAAACTCGGACAACGAGGATTGGTGTAAGCATCCGAAAATTTAAACGGAAAATAAATTTGGTTATTTTTTATTAAATTTGGGGAAAAAACTCACATCCGAGCGGAGGAAAAAGCAGCAGTCAGGAGGGGAGGAAAAAGAAAAATGACCAACGCCGGTAAGTTTTTAATACTTTAATTTTTTAAATTCTGTTAAGTAGTAGTTAATGTGTTTTGGAAAAAACGCTCAATATTTAGTTTGTAAATAATAAAAAAAAAATGGTTTATTTGATAGCTGACCGCCTTAAGTTTATGAAGGCGAGAATAGTAGAGCAAGTCGTAAAAAACGCAGCTATTCACGGAATCCACGAATTAGCTAATGCGCCAAAACTGAAAACTATTAAGCAAAATTTATTGAAATCTTCTCTTGGAATATGATCACTAAGTTGGCCTTGGAGAATTCAGTAAACCTGTTGTTACTTTTGGAAACCCTAGAGAAAATAGGGTTGAAGGATTTTGTTGAAGAACAAGAAGATGGCCGGATCCGGCAAACTCGTTCTGGTGATAGAGAAAATGTGCAAAACTTCGCTTCTGTTTCTTTGATAGCTAACCGCCCTGAATCTATTAAGGATAAAGTAGTAAACCAAGTCGAGAAAAACATGGGCATTTACGGAGTCTTTGTATTTGCTAATATGCCCATACTGGATTATATTATGCAAATATTATTGCAATCTACTCTTGGAAAGATCGCTGAGTTGGCCTTAGAGAATTCAGAATTCGTGGTTTTACTTTGGAAACCCATCGAGGCATTAAGATTCAAGGTTATTGAAAAACAAGAAGATGACCGGATCCGGCAAAGTCGTTCTGGTGATAGAGAAAATGAGCAAAACTTCGCTTCTGTTTCTTTGATAGCTGACCGCCATGAGTCTACTAAGGCGAAAATAGTAAAGCAAGTCGTGGAAAAGGAGGCCCTTCTCAAAGTCTTTGCATATGCTAATGCGCCAAAACTGGAAACTATTCAGCAAGATTTATTGGATTATGCTCCCGAAATCGTCAACGAGTTATTAGAGTCAGAATTACTAGCTCCAATTTTGGAAACCCTTGAGAAAATAGGTTTGGAGGATTTAGTTGGAGAACAAGAAGCTGGCCGGATCCGGGAAAGAGAAAAGGAGCAAAACTTCGCTGATGATGAAGGAGGAAGTGACGAAGATCCGGACGGTTACCTTAAACGTCTCTTCGCTGATGATGGAGAAAGTGACGAAGATCCGGACCGTGACATTAAAAGTATGTTCGCTGATGCTGAAAGAGAAAGTGACGAAGATTCGGACCGTGACATTAAAAGTCTCTTCGCTGATATTGGACAAGACGGGATCCGCTCGGTTGGTAATCGAAATTCGGAGGTACAACGGCAATCAGATACTTCGGATTTGATACACCAAGCACCCAGGGGACGTCCAAAACGAGCTTCTAAGAAATCTTCAGTAGGTCCACCAGAAAAGAAACGTAAATCATCTCGTAAACTAAGATCATCTGGTGATAGATCATCTGGTGATGGCACTTCTGAGTAAGGATTTTATACAATTCATTTCATTGCCTGTTTGGTTGAATCCATTTTGTATCTATTTAGTTGAATTCAGTTTGTATCTACTTAATTATATTTTGTAATTCTGACTCTATTTTTCAATGAATTGATTGAGCACTAAATTTGTAGAAATAAA
Source organism: Lipothrix lubbocki (assembly GCA_034696945.1). Classification (NCBI taxonomy): domain Eukaryota; kingdom Metazoa; phylum Arthropoda; class Collembola; order Symphypleona; family Sminthuridae; genus Lipothrix; species Lipothrix lubbocki. Next base: position 5,453 of record JAQGAK010003641.1, read on the forward strand.
AAGTACTGACAAAATTTCCGGGAATTTCCCCTTAAATTATAAAAAACGGTTAATGTCATTCACGTTTATGTTTATGCGGGCGTACATTTGTGGAAACGATGCAAAAAATGCAAATTATTCCGAAAATGCCATTCTACCCAAATTTTGCCTTTAAATAGAAATGCCGTGACATTTTGGGCTGGCGCCTGATGGTCAAACGTGAAAAAGAGTAGAAAGAAAGTTGACAATAATCGGACTCACGCAGTGTTCGCCAATATTATAAAAGAATTAGATGTGTATTCATTTCCGTGAAATTTATCCCATACAGTCTGCAATTGCAAATAGAATTTATTAAATACTTGAATACATAAAAAGAAGACTGGTGGACATACATTCAAACATATAGCGTGTCTCCATAAGAGAAATTTGTAAATTGTAATATTATTATTATTACAGCAGTCCTGATGAGGCACAGTGGTACAATAAGGTTTATAAGTGACTAAATAGCTTGATAATATCCTCCTACAAAATATTACACCTATTATATATAATTATTTCACTATATATAATAAAATATTACTTCATAATGAGTACCCACGAATCATTACCCGGGATAATTTAAAGACACTTTCATTGAGAAGACGTTTCTTATTTCACAGCAGTGTGTTGATCAAAGCTTCTACTCCAATATTTATTGCATAAATACAAAAAACTCTGCATTGTCCTATAATTACCACAAATCATTGCACACTGTTTGGTATAGCAGATAATTAAAAATTAATACATATAGATATATATTATTCATAAATATATAATAATATATTTTAACAAATACCACAAAAACTTCCAACATTTTTTTCTAAAACGATGAACAAAAATCAAAATTCTGTTGTCTAATAAGAGTGACAGAAATTGACACAATTAAACTTTAAACTGAGAATATTCTAAAAAAATGTCAACTGCGAATAATAAGTTTTTCAGGTCAAAATTTGATCATCTAAATTTTAAATTTTATTTCGTATATAGCGGAAAGCTTTTGTAGCTGATGAATATTATTATTATTATTATTACTATTTTAGCATTATTAACACAACCAATAACAACATTAAGAAATACATAATTCATTAATTCATTACACACATAGAAATGCCTCATGGATAAAGTAAATTACAGTGGGGACTTTTGCTTTAACGGTCCTCTTTATAAGGGCAGACTCACTATACAAAAAAAACTTTATAAAGGCATCTTGTAATTTGTAATAAAGACTCACCGGCATTTCATGTCAATTCATTTCTATAAGGCCGAAATACATATCTATCCGTTCGAGGGAGTGTGCCCTTATAAAGAGAACCGTTATAGGGAGTGTCCTTATAAAGAGAACCGTTATAGGGAGTGTCCTTTTAAAGAGAACCGCTATAGCAAGTCTCCCCATAACGGATAGATTTTTCCGCCGTAGTATAGAAATGAATTGACATGAAATGCTGAGCCTTTATTATACACGAGAACTTCTTTATAACGGTCAGATTTTGCTGGAGTGCTGTTATAAGGAGTTTCTACTGCATTCCATCATACATACAATCATTTAGTTAACTGTTAAGATCTCTATACAACTTCTAATTTATTAAACGTTACATCATATGACCTAAGAAATAAATAAATTTGTACATTAAATTAATAAATTTTGAATCTGATTCAACATTACCAAAAGTACAAGATTATTAATAGGAACACTCAAGTTTTTATATCTGTGAACGACCGCTTGGACAATTTGTAGCCGTCCTCCATGTGTATACATATGGGGGGATACATTAAAGTATAGAGGTTGGACATTTCCTTATAGTTATATTTAAATATAGATAAAAGAGCTATGTACATATTTAGATATACATATAGCAACTTTTTAAGTAAGTGTAAGTAGTTATTTCCATTGTACATATACATAAATTATTAATTTACGGTTAACATTGATTAAATTAGTATAGTATTATGTAGTTAATAAAAGAAAGCTTAAAAAGTGCATTTGTTATTATGTATTCTTTTATTACATATATGTATATTATAGACGTATAGAGCTATTTTTACACTATACAAAAGCAATGCATTTCTTACGCCTACTTAAACGGTCGAATAAAAGAGGTGCTTAAATTATTATTAAAACTATAATCTGAAAATAATTAAAATTAAAATTAATAATAATAAATTATATATAAATTAAATACAATTAATAAATCTCCAGTGCATTTCCCCACCTTCTCGAAGCTACAAGGTACACTTACCCTTCTTGTAGGTAAACTTGACTATTCAACAGTATTGGTCATGCTTGCTATACCTATAGGTTACATATAGTACTTTTATATATAATATAATAATAATTTATTATAAAGTATAAGTATACTTTTTTTCAGTAATAATAATAAATTCGTATAATAATTATAATAATATAAATTATATAATAAATCAAATGTATCATTAATTGTGCAAGGTAAGTATTGGCAGATTTCTCTGTTGATCTAATAATAATGATAAATATTTATATATTTGATAGTATTTATAATTAAGAATTATTTTCCTGATTAATTAAATTACACCTTTGCATATACGTATCTTTATGCTTGCTCCGATAAATTATACTTATAATTATTATTACAAAATATTTACAATACAATATGAGCAAGTACTATAGTGGTTTCGAAGTACACATTATATAAAGGTATCAATCACTCTCATCTCTATTATTTAAGTATAATAAGTTTCTATTTCTACTCTGTCGTGTCCAAGTTTACATTGATGGCGAAACACGTAATTTATTATATTTATTAATAATAATAAGAGTATGCTAATTCATAGATTCAATCAATCAGTCATGCTTCGAATATCCTTTGCTTATAGTTTTTTACCCTTCATCATCACCAAAATAATTCAAATTGTATATAAATAAATGGTTCATATATTCACCATAATCGTCGACTACGGATGCCAAAGTACTACCAATAATAAGCTTTCTATGTATACCTTCATAACACATAGAAGCTATGGTACGTTTTGATACTTTGTCGATGTAATTGTGCTATAATATAAGAGATTGTATATAAGATTATATATTCAAAGTACATACTTAAAAATGTATATTAATTAATTAATTAATTAATTGGTCAAGAATAGATTGAAATTTTCAAAACTGTAAATTTTCTTTAAATATCTTGTGCATGTATAAAAGCTGTTGATTGAATGATGTGGTTGTTTACATATTTTGACGCCTTTTGTACGTCCAGTGGTTCAGATTTTGGGGACAAATGGTGTTTTTATATAGTAGTAGTAGATTTTGCAAGTAGATATTTGAAATTACATGATTGGTGGTTTAACATTGTAGATCATCTCAAATATTAACAAAATATAAAATGTAATAAATGACAGCATCTGAATTTGACCTTGTTTTGTCGCATGGTATTTGTTGTTGTTGTGCAATAAATTAATAAATTCTATTTTAGAGTCACAGTGGCTGAGACTTTAAGTTGTTCATATATAGTATATAGATATAGATAGATACTTATAAGTTCTCATAAAATTACAGAATTCGTTAGAGATTTAATGTAAAATATCGTTAATATTATTATTATAATAAAATACCAATGAAATCAGCTCTGTTTATACTTTTCTTATTTTAGTCATTTCTCTTTACCCTGGCAGTAATGATCAACAAGACAAGAAAATATCATTTAAGAATATAACAATAACAGTTTCCTCATCCAGCGGTGATTTCGAAATCAACCTGTCAGTCTCTCGGAATACATTGGCTTTTTAAATATTATTTTCCTATACCGTTTCAATTTACAGGTTACTGAGTCTTTCAGAAATAACATTTTTGTTCCCTTTTGTGCTTTCCTATATACTTAACTATATAACAATCTGTTACAAAAAAAATGTTACATTGTTCTGGGACAAATAGTGCCAAAAAACACACTTTCCCGTGTAATAAACAAAAAAGTATTTGACTTATGTATATATATAACTTATTATAAGTACCTGAATGCAAAGGAAAAATCACGTTCGGATGTTTTAAAATACATTTAAAAAATGATCAGATTTGTCATGTTCTTGAACGCAGATTAAAAGAGTAAATTATTGGTATATAGTTGGTTGTATAGTTATAAAATAGATTTGTTGGTGGTTGTTATCCTGATCTTGACACATCCAACTATGACAAATATTCAAGTATACAGATATAATAAATTTCCTTCCTTACATACATACAATGTGCTTACATTTTTAACATACGTGACATTCGCTCAATGTCAATTACTTCATTCTCAACCTGTTGTGTGTTCACTTGTTGTTATTAAAAATTATTACGAAATACTTGGCAGACAAACACATGCGTACACATGTTATTATTATTATTTTAAGTATATAAATAATATATATATACTTATATATATACTCTATAATAATTAACTATTCCACAAGATCGCATGTTCAGAGACTTATGTTGTCATTTGTAATAAGTCACTATAAATTCCTTATTGAGAATAAGGAAAAGCGGATTACCATGCTAACTATTTTAAAACAGCTCAGGTTCGCAATTCCAACATTTGAGGAGTTGAATTACATACTGATGGTTCTATACACCATACAGACTGTATAGTTGACAATTTGGAGAAATCTGACTACTAATCGAAGTGCGGCGTATAATACTTAAGCATAAGAACAGTGGTGCAGTCCTAAAATTTTTCTTGCCCTGGCTTTGACCCGAAAATCTTGTCGTCGGCCTAGTTATAACATGCTCAATATATTTTGCAAAATTTCTTATGACCTGGCTCTAAATTCTCTTGCCCTGGCTCAGCCAGGGGCAGCCAGGGCTCGACTGCATCCCTGCATAAGAATATAATTTAGCGTACACAAGTACTTTTTTAGTATTTGTAATAATGGTCCCGAGTTTCATTTTGGTATACTTGAAGGCATACAAGATTACATTTTAAATCCTTTGTCCGTTAGTAAGTAAGAATATTTTATCATCTAACAGCAAGTTCATGTATGTTCAGTACGTACAATAGATGATAGAGCTCAAAAGTTTACAACAACGATGTTAGTCTTGATAAAAATTGTGGTTCAACGGACACTAAAATAGCCTAAAAATAATTAATTGAGTAAGTCTTATTATAGACAGCTTTGTATTGCATTGAAAAAATCGGAATGTTTGTCTTGTACGACTGGTTAGGTATGCCTAAAAGTTAAGCAAATACTAAATTGAATAAAATCAAGAGAAAAGAGTACTACATTTCCCAAGAATTATTAATTAATTAATTATTATTTATAATTAATTAATTATAAACAATTAATTATAATCAATAACTTCTTCTATCCTGATTTCTGCTTTTGGCATCCTTTTTAGTGAGCCAAATCCTTCCAAGAACACTGTACTAAAGCCAAGCGTTAACAAAAAAAAATTGTATATGCAGAAGTTGGTTGCTTCCGCAAGGTAATCCTAAAGCTGCCTGAACAAAATTCTTGATTTCATAATACTATATATACCTTACCTTAGTAAGTAATGGGTCTCTACGTTAAGATTTATTTAAACTATTTTTAAGTAGTACACTATTATAGATGATTGGCCCAGCAGAGATAGTAAAGCCTGTAAGTAGATTTCATTGATCTTTGAAGTATTCTTCTCATTCGTACATCCTTCTTAAATCCTTATTAACCACTAGACACTCTGGCAATTGGCAACAAGTTGTGGCACAACAGTCTTCTATAGGAAACAACTCTCGTGTCTCTCACAATTATTCACGTAATTATTCACAATATTAAACTTCAACACGTTTCAACACTAATAATAAGTTCTTCTTGTCTCTCTGATTAACCTTGGGGTATAACATATATGATGAGTGATCCAATCTTTTACGGGTGTTCTTCCAAAATTTTAAATACGTGTGGACGAGGTTCAGCAATGTTGATGATTTTTGACGATAGGGGTAAAAGTAGATACTTGTACTGAAATTAATGAATTTACTATATACTCAATGTGTGAACAATATTGGCAACGAAGTTCTTATTTGGGAAAATGTGACTTTCTTGATTTCAACTCGTTCTAATTATTAGAAGAGCCCACTTTCTTTCAGATTTTGCTTGATAATTACGTCTGTTACAGCTTCGAAGACGAACTGAATATTTGTAGTATCTGTCGCACATGTAAAATGAGTGTAAATTTCTTTTTGAAGCTTGTTTTTATTTAGACTCTCGAACTGTAACTTAATAAATGCAGCCGCGTCTTCATAAGTGTTGGAACCTGCACAACAAAAATTAACATTACATTTTTCAAAGCCCATTCACTTTAGGTTTCTAACAATCTTTACATACCTTTATATTCCGGGAAGCAGATTGTAAGAGGACTTTTTTTGATTTTTTCCTCAAAGAGATCTTTTTTGTTCAAGAAAAGAATTATAGCAGTTTCCACGAACCATTTGCTATTACAGATGGAATCAAATAGCTTCATGGATTCGATCATTCTATTCATATCTTCATCTTCCGCCAATACCAGATCATAACCTAAACCATAGAGAATTAATAAACAATTAATTTTACAATTATTGTAATTATTACGATTGAATTACATCTAATTTTTTAATTAATGGAAATTGTTTGATTTGAAATAAAATCAACTTACCAGAGAGTGAAACACAGAAAATAATAGATGTTACGCCTTCAAAGCAGTGTATCCATTTTTTCCTTTCAGATCTTTGTCCCCCAACGTCAAACATTCTAAAATATAATTTAAAGGTTTGCATTATTAAAAGAAACATAACATAACATCTTACCTTAAATTGAACGGCAAAAATGGAATCAAATTTAAAATCAAATAATGGCTCACTTGAAGTTAATGTTTTTGAAATTAAATTGGGTCTCCACTATGCCAGTGGTTTTAACTCGAGTCCTGAGGACATCTTGTTGAGTAGGAACATAGCCAGGTTGAGAAATGCGGTCTAATGCATTGAGGTAATATGCAGCAGAATCATTCAATTGATATTCCCGGGATCTTGAGAAACAATGTTGTACCCCTCCGTCAGACCAGATTCTCTTCATTACTTGTGCCAATTCAATAGACAATTCCCCTTCTTCGACGCCACTGGCAAGTGTAAAAAATAGCCTGGCGTCTTCCTGCATTTTGTCATGGATCAAAACATTAATTCTATTAACCACAGCATGCATAGTCAAGAATTCCTCGAATTAATTCCGAAGTACATTCTCTGGTGAATTCCCCGAATTAATTCCGCATTACATTTGGGTGAATTCCAGTGAAATATATGTAATTAAGGAAAGCAGATGGAAAACATTCTCTCAAGTCCCTGTCACAATCACAACTTACCGCTCTCGTCGAATCTCGAAAATCAATTCGTAATTGACCCATTGCTCTGATGATTGCCATCAGGCTCTGAATAGTATTGCTATAGACTACCGGGCGATACTGTTCGCATTCTTCTCGAGAGTAGCCCGTCTCATGGATAATTTTCATCTGCTTCACAATCGTACTCTTTCCAGATTCTCCAGCGCCTGCATCATGTCAAACGAAAAGACATTAATACTTTTATCAATTAGAAATTACAATTTAATCTTTGTGCTAATTTTAAATTTGAAAAAAATACTACATTACACCAACAAATAATGATTTCCGAAAAATAATAAATTAAAATGCCCCGCTTACTATTGTACAAGTTAGTTATTATATTAATTAGATTTATAATATAAAGTTATTATATTATAGCAAAGTTCACTATTTCTTACCTAAGAGAAGAAGTTTCACTTCTCTTGCCGCTTTTCTCCTGTCAGCATCCAAATCTTTATCAATCCTCTTCGAACGCTCTACAGCTTCTTTGTCACTTTCAGCACTAACTGCACAACCCATTTTGCTTCTTCACAATTCACATGAAAACTAGTAATTACAATGTAAAAACAAAACTTTTCTTCAACTTTTCACTGTAGAGTTCAGAACTGCATAATTCTATGAATCATGTCAGGGGTCAGGGTATAGTTCCAAAATAATAAAAACAATCCGCGGACGAATAATAATTAATTGCAGGCGTATGTAATAAACTTCCTAATTGCTGTAATTGTACAAGTCACGAGTTAAAAGGATGGATACACCGGATGAAGTCAGTGGAAGTCAGGTCAGGATGAGCTGGAATTTCATAACAAAAATACACAATTACACAATGTAAACAAACATATTAAAATACAAATAAGCATTTTTAACATATTTACACAAATTGTATGTATGCATGATCAATCTAAATAACAAACAACAATCTCTAAACAATAATCATAAAAGTTCCTCTCACTGTCACAAACACCTCTAGATACATAAGTGCGATCTTGAATGTCAACAATAACAAGAAGAAGATCAAGCGAGAGGAAAGTCACGTCAGTTAAGCAACTTCAAATGCAAGCACTATTACCTAAAATAATTATGTTCTAGTATCTCCGGTGACCAGAAACAACTCCTAAAATTCTTACTCCTTCTTCTGTAACATTCCACAATTTTCCTCTCAACTTTTCCTCTATTGCTTATTTAATTTATTATATAAGACAACCTATACGCTGACTTGTATTGATCATTTTTAATAACTGTGTGTAACTGTCTTGAAGAAACCTTCAAACTGACTGTATTAAACTCTTATCCTGCTGGTCTGGTTCCAATTTAATCCCCCGACTTTAAATATATTTACTGTTTAAATATATTTTATATAATTACTTATACTTCATGGCTTGCAAAACCTGACTTTGTAGTATTGCACAACAGTGAACCTTAAATAAACTGATTAGCTTAAAAGTTCTGCTGTCATCTGTATCATTTATAACTGTCTTAGGTAAGTAGACTTTTAAAAATGTATTTACACTATACTATTACTGATGATCAGAGCTGTTCAAAATACATTGTATTTTAAATACATGTATTTCAAATACGTATTTAAAATACATTTTTGTATTTT
>JAQGAK010003642.1:0-14411 GCA_034696945.1 Lipothrix lubbocki
CACTGAGTGGAGGCCGGTATAAGCCTCCGTGCAATCTGGTTTCGCGTTGGGATGCCGCGGCTAATAAATAGCATTCCTACTTGTATATGTATGTGATGTATGTATGCTAAAGGCGCGCCCGTGGGTGTGTCCCCGGCGCGCGGTATAAATAAAGGCCCAGTGGCCCCAAACTGCTACAGTACATAATATTGCATACACTTTGACCATTTCTGGCTACGCGCCTGAGTGGTCCTGCCGGAGAATTTCTATTCAGCTGAGCTTTCGATTTAGAGCGAAGTAAGTAACGATAAAATTTTGGTACAAAAATGCATTTAAAAATCATATTAAAAATGTTTAAAAATTAAACTAGACAATCCTTATCGCTTGTATTGACATCCGAGTTTTACTCTGTAGTCGCATCGTAAGCAAGGCAATTTGACCTAAAGGGAAGTTTTTATAGTTTGCCTTTAGAGAAGATCTCTTATAATGTTATAATAATTCAATCAATTGAGAATAAGACTTTCCAGAATAGGGTGCTTTGAACCTCAAACTGAGCAATGTTGTTCAAATTTTGTATATAGGGTCATATTGGTTACATATTATGATATTATTATATGCATGGCATTTTTTCCGCTTTGTTATTAAACATTTTCGAAATCTATATATTTTTGGAATTCGCTCCGCCCCCATTTGGATGAAATTGTCACTAAGTAAGAGTCATAAAATGTTATACTCTTTGAAATTTGTTACATTTTCAATTCCAGAGTAAAGTTTTTGAAACAGCTGAAAAAATCTATTAAAATCCAAATAAATTGCTCTTTTGCTGCAAACCGATTCTTATAGATTTTGATCAAATTAAATTGCGTAATAAAAATTAAAACGGTGGAGGGGTAATACATAGTGTACGAATCTGTTTACTTATTTTTACCTTACCGGAATTCTGGGGCCTATATTTTGAAATTTTTGAAACAACCGAAAACAAGTCCATTTCGAATAAATAGGCCTATTTTCGGCAAACTGACCCATGGATTTTCATGAAATTTTGGTAAAATGTTAACAGAGCAATGTTTTTGGTTAATCTTTCAAAAAGCTATAACTATGGACCTAGCTATGCTAAACAACGGTGCACAAAACCCCATAATGAATATGAAGCGGGGTAAAAGAGATAATAATAAATATAATTACGCACATTTAATATATGCCAAACCCAGGCCTAGTTACGTATGCCAAAGGGTATGCCAATAACCAAGGGGGGAACGACCAAAAGTTCAGAATAAGTCCTTTATTCTTAGAGCCAAGGAGAGAGAACCGAATCCGTCAGAGTCTTGAAGTCTTCTGATTGACATTCGGATTTCTCTCCGCATTTATATTAATTACAGGAATGTTAGAAATGACAAACTATTGTTCTCCCAACATTCTGGACACATTCCGAATTAATTTCGGAAGTATCTCCAGAGATGTTTTAGAATGTTTTTTTGAATGTGTATGGTTACAAAGTTTAAAAAATATTAAAAAACCAGTATGTAGTTTGACCTTGAATTTTTAAAAAACAATAAAGTCCGATCTAAGACATTGGACTGCTAACATTTTACTGTAATGACATCAAAATCGAACAAAAAACAATGAACTACTATTCGTAAATGCACTAAATTAGCTTATGTAAATTCATACGCGTTTTGTAAGCGCAAAATCTTGTAGGCCAACATGACTGACATATTGCCACTTTGACACCCCAGGTTTATTTGTCATGTTACGGCCCTGGATTCGCGCACACTTAAAGTGTATGTCCCACTAGGGTGTACGTACCCCGAGTTAAAGCGTAATCCGCGTTAAAATAACTCCACTCCGCAGTGGGAGTGAGGGTTACGTACCCCTGGCGCGACGTTGCTGCCCCGGCGTACGTACCCCGGAGTAGCTACCTCCACACAGGATTATACTCTAGTGCGCGCGTATAACTCGGGTTAAATTTTATTTTACCCCTCAGTGAGTCACGAGGTACGTAATCCGTGTTACGTACCGCTGGCGCGAGTTATATACAAGTGGGACATACACTTAATAGAAGCAGCCGTCCTTATCCAAGGTCCAATGAAATCGCAACCGAAATGATCAGTATGTCCAGCAGAATAGCAATGATCGTAATCGCGAGCGTAGCCAAAGTGTTGATAGTAATAGGAATTTCGAGCGTAGTGCTAGTCCTGCGGTTAATGCCGGATTTAGACTAGGACGAATCAGAATTCGAATCAGAATCAGGATTCGAATTGAACAAAACTGACGAGTAAAAACGTAAATTCTGATGCCATAATTAGAATCAGAATCAGTTTTAGAATCAGAATTCTACCTTCAGATTTGACTGATTTTAGTCTAAATGAACATCAGAATTCTGTTCTGAATAGTTTTATCAAAATTATGAAACCTATTTAGACTTTTAGAATCAGAATTCGAAACCGTTAAAATATATCCTTGATAAGCGCGAATTATAATTTGCTTTAGCAAGTGCTTGAAATTATCTGCAGAATGTATTCTCGAGAAGCGATAAAAATAGAAAACAAAATACGGGTGCAAAACATAAATATAGAAAAATCAATATGTGCTTACATAAATGTAAATACATAATATTGTACATAAATGGACATAAATATATTTGCATACAAACTGTGAATTGGATTTTGAGACATTTTAACAACAACAATTATGCAATCTGCGGATAATAAAACGGAAATTATGAGAGCAGTATGAGATTGCAACGATGGAGACAAAGACTGAAATAATGTGCAAAAGCTTAGTAATTACAAAGACCTGAGTAATTCTATGGTTTACATTGTACACAATGGGCGCGTTAGAATCATGAAATCTGAAAAGTTGACACCAAGTCAACTCTTCAGAATCTTAAGAATTTCATTATTCTGAAAACTCTAAATGATGATTCTGAATCTGATTTAAATTCTGAACCTGATTCAGAATCTGACAAAAAAGTATAAATTGGAATTGCAAAGGAAAGGAATTGCAAAATTTCAGATTCTTAAGATTTCCAGAAATCTGATTCTGATTCGAATTCTGAATCTGAAGTCTAAATGAAAATACTGACGTGAAACCTTAAGCAAACCTGATTCTGATTCGTCCTAGTCTAAATCCAGCATAATAATTTAAACTTATTTCCTGTAAAATTAAATAATTTAGTGCTGCTTTAAATTATTTTCTGAACATTTAAATAATTTGCTGGTATTTAATTTAATTTACTGGTACGTCAGTTTATTTTATCTTTAAAATGTTTGAATTGCTGCTATTATTTCTGATTTCGATTTTCAATATAAACTCTTACACAGGTTTGCTTTTAAATAAATGAATCGCATTTTAAATATTTAAAATTTGCTTTTGACAGAGAAGGAAATCACATTCAGTAAATCCACTTCTTGCATACTGTAAACCGAAAATGTATCTACATAATTTATTTACAATAACCCATCACAGAAGTCATCGTTTCAGACATTATTGGTCAAATTTCGGCGAAATCTGAAATTTTGCAAAATTTACTTTATAAGAAGTATACACGCATCAGTCCATAAATAAAAACATTAAATGCGTGGGTGAGTGCGATATTTTAAGTTGATTTGCCGTGCTTTTAGGTTCTGCAAATAATTCGTGTTCTTTTTTAAATTAATTGTTATAATTTTGGTATCCAACAAATGATTTATTGATTGGATGCTGGAAATTTACATAAATATAGTTGTCGTCAATGATATCTGGGATAGATTTTCAAAATCTGTCAATATGAAAAATAAATACCTCAATGCTAAAATAAATGGAAGATAATGTGAAATCATGAGTCCATAAGCTATAGTCAAGACAAACTTTATTTACTTGTATTTTCAATAAAAAAACGTTCAAAAAATAAAGTTATATACATAAGTATATGCAGCCAAGAGAGTTCCTCTCAACTGAAGTCTCAACGTGAAATATTCTCATACTTACTCAAATATTCAGTTTCCCATCGTCGCTCTTGGACCACTCACATCTAAATTTCGACATTCAGTTTGAGTAAACATTGTCCGTGTGCGAAGATAATTCTTCATGACATTAAAAGTATTATAAAAAAATTCTATTATATTTTACACGCTAAGTTATGACAATTTGAAATAGCAATGACAACTTTTCGAATTTGTTAGCATGTGCGAATTTATTGTTGATACTATAAACAACATTCAAATAACTTTAAATTGAATAACAAATTGTTTCCCGAATTAAATAGTATTTTTTCCTCGATTTAAATATCACTGCAACCTGCACTAGGCTAGTCAGACTCCATGTCAATGGAACGAATTATTCCTGAAACGACATTGCTACGCTTACAATTAGTGTTGGAATTTTGGAATGAGTTACTGGTGGTCCTTGTATAGTTTCTTGATCACAACTGGAATCTACTTCTTGAATAGTCGTGGCATTGCTGCTCAACTGATCTAAATCGACTTGCAAAATATCATCACAACTGTAGTTCTTGCTTTGAAGAGTGGATTCCTGTACCCTTTCTGTGTCATCGCATGTACTATCTGTAATATGGAGATGACGTGTTAAGTAGTATTTATACTTCGTTTTAAAATCACATTTGTCGCAAAAGTAATATTTAGTTCGTTCGTGGTTCTTTTTGTGATTTCCCAAGCTTTTCTTGTTGTGAGTTTGAAAATAACACTGGTCACAACTGTAGGTACCACGAAAAGTTTGAGTTTGATGAAGCCGTTGATGGATTTTTAAGATATAGTTTTGATTGGTTTTATAATCACATTTGTCACAATGGAAAGCTTTCATGTGTTGCTGATGAAGCTCTTTGTGTCTGTTAAAATTTGCCCCATCATAGCTTTTATAAAAGCACTTATCACATTGGTAAGGTTCTCTTCGTACATGGTGACTGTTTTTGTGTCTACTAAGCGTAGTTTTTCGCCTAGTTTCAAAATTGCACTTATCGCAGCTGTAACTTAAGCCGAGGGATTTTTTGTTAGTCGTTTGAAAATCACGTTTGTTGGAATGGTAAGTCTTGTTTTGTTCGTAGCCCTTCATTAAAGATGTATTATTGCCATCTGCAGTAGGATCATCAACTAATAAATTCTTAGTCACTGTTGTGTTAGTTTTATTTTCTACGCGTTGAGATTGCTCCATAGCCAATGCACACCGATTTTGAACAATATGTTTAACGATTTCGCTGATGTATTCTGACTGGAAATTGCATAGCAAACACTTATTTGGGATGGTATTGGATATTTCACAAACTTGTGAGTTTTCTCCTGAGCTAGCAGATCTAGCCTTGTTTTCAACGTTGCTGGAAGGCTCGTTGAGTTTTTCCGTACAGCTATCGCTACAGTGCTGTGAGTTTTGTTCTGATCTAAGGGACCTGTAGTCGTGTACAAAGTGACTAGAGGATTTGCCGAGTTCTTCACTGCAGCTATTGCTACAGTGCTGTCCGGTTTGATAACGCTTTTGGTGTGATCCATTTGGAGATGCCATGTTGGTAAAATCGTCATCGATTTCCTCAGAATTCTGCTTTTTGATTTTGTTTGAATTTTGGTCATCAACTTGTTTAGAATTTTTCTCATCGATTTGGTTTAAATTTTGGTCATCGACCATTTTAAAATTTTGGTCATCGCCCATTTTTGAATTCTGGTCATCGACCATTTTAGAATTTTGGTCATCGCCCATTTTTGAATTTTGGTCATCGATATGGTTACAACTTTCGTCGTCGACCATGTTTGAATTTTGGTCATCTATTGGGTGAGAAGTTTCCCCATCGATTCGGTTTGAATTTTGGTTATGGTGTTTGTTTATATTTCCGTTAACTATTTTTTTTGAAATATCTGACCGATGTACTGTATCAATGGATGTTAAATGTTCATTTTGCCGAGAGTGGCGGCTCAATTGGTGTTGTATTAAGGATTCCTTATAATGTGTTTTAAAGTTACAATTGCCACAAATATGAGCTTTATTCTGGTTTTGATGACAACGTTGGTGGTTTTTCAAGTCCCGTTTTTGGTTACTTTTATACTCGCACACCTCACAACTATAAATTCCAGTAAATTTCTTAGGATTGTGATGCACCTTATGATGCCGCTGAAGGAACAAGTGACGATTGGTTTGGAAATCGCAATTGTTGCAACGGTAAGTTATAGTAGATCTGTCATCGTGAAACATGCTGTGGAGATTTAGGTAATGTTGGCGCATCGTTTTGTAATCACACCGATCGCAGCTATATCTGCTATTGAGGTGCTCACGCTGTTGATGAACCCGTTGGTGCAGTTTCAAATATTTTTTGTTATTCGTAGTAAAATTGCAGTTGAGACATTGGTAACCGCCATTACGTTTTTGATGAAGGATATCCTGCTTACTGGAGGTGTTCAAATCTGACATCTCAATAATAAAACTTGGTGTGTGTTCTTTAGAGACTTCTGCTGTTAAACTACGCATCACCAACTCATCACATCCATCTACAGCCATCTTGCCAGTTTTGTACATTTTTTCGGAACATTCAAAAAATCGTTTCTTGGATCCAAAAACAGTCATTGTCTTGGTGTCACGGGCAGCCCCACTTTTTGAAGCATTGTCAGCCGTTTTACTGGAAGTATTGTTAGCTATTTCACTGGAAGCAACTTCAATACGTTTAAGTTTACGTGAATCGTCCACTTTTATTTTGTTTGATTCATTATACGCCACATTGTTTGATTCATCATCAATCCTTTTGTTTAAATAATCGTCGTTCATTTTGTATGAATCATTGTCGCTAACTTTGTTTAATTCGAGTCTAAACTCTCGATGACCGTTCCTTAGCGATTCAAGAGATAAGTCACTGAGAGAAACAGATGCTAAATTGTTACACGAATCCACAACCACCTCTGTTGAATAATCAGGAACAGCGTCACAATAATAACTTGGGTTTATGCCATTAGAATTGACAATGTTTGTTGTAATGTAATACTTGGAAGTATTCGTACTCGAATTTTTCAGGATTTTATTACAATCATCAGTATTGATTTTGTTAGAATATTCGAAAATTACGATGGAATCTGCATCAGCCATACTGTTTAAATTATCGTTGCCCATCGTGTTTGAAACATTGTCAACCTTCTTGAGTTGATAATTGTCAGCCTTCGTATTACCAGCTTCAGTAATCTTGCCTAAGTTAACGGTAACTAGCTTCGTTGGGTCATCGTCAGTCCTATTGTGTGAATCTCTATCAGCCACTTGTCCTCCTTTTACATTTTTTTCGGTTTCACTCAGCTTGGCCGGAACATCAGAATGCACGATAATTAAATCATCAAAATTCTCAATCTCAGCCGATGCTGAAAGCCTTATTTCAGAATCTTCCGAAACATCCTTGTCAGAAACTTTGTGCATAATTTGATAATTTTGTGAATTATTTGTTAACCCATATGCCTGAATTTCTTCATTATTGTCCGTAAACAACATCTCAGAATTTTCTCCACCGGGATTCTCAATCGATTTAAAAATATTTTGATGTGCAGTTTGAAGGTAATCTCCTGCGACGTCAGTTCGATGTTCACTGACCAAGACGAAATCAACGGAATCTTCTATGTTACGGGCCTCTAGTAATGAATCTGAAATCTCAAACGATGCTCTTAGTGTTGGAATTTTAGAATGAGTTGAAGTTACAGGTGGCCCTTGTAAAGTTTCTTGATCACAACTGGAATCTACTTCTTGAATAGTCGTGGCCTTGCTGCTCAACTGATCTAAATCGACTTGCAAAATATCATCACAACTGTAGTTCTTGCTTTGGAGAGTTCCTGATTCCTGCGCCGTTTCTGCGTGCATGCATGTACTAAAATGGGGATGACGGTTTAATTGGTGAACTGTTAATTGGCGTTTATGCTTCGTTTTAAAATCACATTTGTCGCAAGGGTAATATTTAGTTCGTTCGTGGTTCTTTTTGTGCTTTTGCAAGCAATACTTGTTGTGAGTTTGGTAATAACACTGGTCACAACTGTAGTTACCACGAAAATTTTGGATTTGATGACGTAGTTGATGCTGTTTTAAGATGTACCTTGTATTGGTTTTATAATCACATTTGTCACAATGGAAAGCTTGCATGTGTTGCTGATGAAGCTTTGCGTGTTTGTTAAAATATCCCTTATGATAGGTTGTATAATAGCACTTATCACATTGGTAAGGTTCTCTTTGTTCATGGTGACACTTTTTGTGTCGAATAAGCGAATTTTTTTGGCTAGTTTTAAAATTGCACTTATCGCAGCTGTAACTTAAGCTGAGGATGTTTTTGTTAGTCGCTTGAAAACCCCGCTCGTTGGAATGGGAAGCCATATTTTGTGCGTTGTCCTTTAAAGATGTATTATTGCCATCTACAGTAGGATCATCAACCAATAAATTCTCAGTCACTGTTATGTTAGTTTTATTTTCTACGTATTGGGATTGTTTCATAGCCAAAACGCACTGGTTCTGAACAATATGTTCAACGTTTTCGCTGATGTATTCTGACTGGAAATTGCATAGCAAACTCTTATTTGGGATGGTATTGGATATTTCACATTCTTGTGAGTTTTGTTCTGAACTAAGGGATATATAATCGTGTATAATGTTACTGGAGGATTTTCCGAGTTCTTCACTACATCTATCGCTACAGTGCTGTCCGGTTTGATAACGCTTTTGGTGTGATCCATTTTGAGAAGCCATATGGATAAACTCATCAGTATGATTAGCAATATTAATATTATTTTCTTTGGCCTGATTTTGAAAAACCTTTATAATCGATGCGTAATTAGCAATAATATAGTGCTCATCGACCTTGCTAATTTGATCTGAGTGGAAATTGGACAATAAGAACTTAATTTTGTTTGTATCGGATAATGTGGACAATTGGGAATTCTCACCTGAGTCACCACAATTAAACTCTGTTTCAACGTTGTTCAAAGATTTAGGAATTAACTGGATGCGAGAATTAGGTGGTGTATTTACATAATTGAAGAAATCCGGAACAATCTCCGGTGAATAACCGGCAGCGGAATCCAAATCAAATCTTGGAATCACCCCATTCGAACCGCCAGCATCTGCTGTAACGACACTTGATCCAGCCTGCATTTTCTTTAAATCATTTGATACGGTGACGTTCCGCACATTGTTAAGCCGTTCGAAAACTATTTCCATGGAATCATCGTCGGCCATCTTGTTTAAATCATCATAAGTAAATTTATGTAAAGGCTTATCAGCCCGTTTGTTAGAAATTTCGTCAGCGATGTTGTTGGATTTGTCGTCATCGATTCGGTTGGAATTATGGTCTTCGATTTGGTTTGTATTTTCGGCATCAATTTGGTTGGAATTTTTGGCATCAATTTGGTTTGAACTTTCGGCATCAATTTGGTTTGAATTTTCGGAATCAATTTGGTTTGAATTTTCGGCATCAATTTGGTTTGAATTTTCGTCATCGATTTGGTTTGAATTTTCGTCATTGACCATGTTTGAATTTTGGTTATCCATTTGTTGAGAATTTACTTCATCGATTTGGTTGGAATCGACGTCATCGATTTGGTTTGAATCGACGTCATCGATGTGGTTTGAATTTTGGTCATCGATTCGGTTTGAATTTTCGTCATCGATTTGGTTTAAATTTTCGTCATCGATTTGGTTTAAATTTTTGTCATCGATTTGGTCCGAATTTTCATCGATTTGGTTCGAATTTTCGTCATTGATTTGGTGTGAATTTTCGTCATCGATTAGGTTAAAATTAAGATTATCAATTGGGTTCGACTTGAGGTCACCAATTTGGTTAGAATGGACGTCATCAATTCGGTTGGAATTGTCGTCAACAATGTTGCTTGAATCATCGTCAACATTCTTGGTTGAAACGTTGTCAGCGATCTTGTGTGAATAATCGTCATTATTTTTGTTCAACTCAGGGACAATTGTTTTGTTTTTATCGTAGGCATTTATCTTGTTTGACTCTTCTACAAAGATCGGCTTTCGAAACAGCTTTATACTTGATGGTTTATGAGCAATAATGTAGTGCTCCACGACCCTGCTAGTTTGTTCGGAGTGGAAATTGCACAATAAGCACTTAATCTTGGTTGGGTCGGACAGTTTGCACAATTGTGAATTTCTCCTCAGGTCACCGCATTTAAACAGTGGAACAACGATGATTAAAGAATCACTAAGTAATTCGATGGAAAAATCTGATCCTACATTATTCGAGGAATCCAGAACAACCTCCTTTGGATAATTGGCAGGGAAGTCACAATCATTACTTGGAATCATTTTATTGAAACTGCCGGCATCAGGTGTAAAGACATTCGAACAATTCCGATCTTTACTAAAACCACTTGAAATGGTGACATTTCGGACCTTGCTAAGTTGTTCAAAAATTATTTCGATAGAATCATCGTAGGTCAAATTGACACGTGTCTTTTGTGAAACATTGCAAGTCATATTTTCTAAATCGTTGACAGGAATTTTGTTTGAATTATCGTCAGCAACCTGGCTTGAATCATTTTTAGACATCTCAGATGAATTAATTTCACTAATTTTGTTCCAATCATTAACAATTGATTTGATTGGATGACAAACATCTACTTTATTTAAATCTTCTACAATGTTTTTGCAAATGTTTCCAGGTGTGAAGACATTCGAACCATTCCGATCTCTGTTAATATCATCTGAAGTGGTGATATTTTGGACGTTGCTGAGTTGTTCGAATATTATTTCGATAGAATCATCATCTTCCATGCTGTTGAAATCATCTTCACTTATCTTTTGTGAATCATTGTAAGTTTTCTTGTGTAAATCATTGTCATGATTTTTATTTGAATAAATATCGTCTTTTTTGTCCATTTTGTTTGAATCATCGTCAGGAGTCTTGCTTGAAACATTTTTAGACATCTGATTTGAATTAATTTCCATAATTTTGTTCGAATCATTGACAATTGGTTTGATTGGATTATAGACATCTACCTTGTTTAAATCTTCTACAACGTTCTTGCAATTATCCCCAGAAAATAGTTCTAACGGGTCAACGCTCTGATTTTTTAAGTTTAATTTCGTCACATTCAATCTCTCCAAAGAAACAACTGGCGACGAATGAACGTCCTGATAGTGCAATGCAAGGAATCCGTTGGAGTTCGTCGCTAAATGGCATTTCTTGCACCGGAAAGCATTCCATTGAAGAATTAGATTTGGCTCGATAATTTTGGTTACTGTTCCCAACTGTTGGGAAGACTTGGAATTATTGGAAATTTCCCCATTATTTTTCACCCCTTCCCTTACGCAATAACTTGCAGCGTAAAGGTGATATTCAGGATCCGTTCTCAATCTTTTGTCATGATTGGATTCTGTATTGTTATTTACATGGTCTGCAGGTGATTTATTGAGGCTCAAGGATTGCAAATTTTTATCCCTGTGCTTAAGCTGTTTGTGCATATTTAAAGTATATTTATTCACAGTCTTGAAATTACAACGGCCACATTTGTAAGTGGAAGATTGAATTTTATGTATAATTTCCTTAAGTAGAGTGATCAGTTTGTTGCTGTTAGTTTTGTAATCGCAGTGTTTACACTGGAAAAAGAATTTTGTATAATTATCTGTATTTCGGCTCTTGATTTTGCTGGTTGGGATTCTAAATTCGGGATGACCAAATGGGCTATACAGTGAATATTTTTGGAACAATTCTGAATGTTTCAGGTACACGAGTTATAACTTTTGGCTTCTCTTTACAGTTAATTATCGCTTATAATTATAACAACCTACATATACGCAAACGTGCAAGGTTTGGGTGTTAATTCTCCTTTCAATTATTCTTGTTAAATTCTTGCGTTATTCGTGGGAATAAATTTGTAAACGTAGAAATAGATACGTAAAACCATCGCTTTGAAAACCACATTTGCAGCTATGGGATTGATTAATTAAAAATAGAAAAATTTTCGTATTGATATTTGTGCATGTTTACAAACTGTTCGTATTGCTCCCCTTCATTTCCCGTTGAATTTGTAATCACAATTTTTGCTGAATGTTAACTTCTTGCTCGTTAATTGTTTCTATTCTTTTCGACTGTGCAGGGTCCAAAATTAATAAGGCGATAAATTTAATTATACAAAAATGAATAGTAATAAAAATTATATGTAAGTTTTGACATATTGGGGAATTATGGTGTTCTTGATTCTTTTTTCGAAGCGAATTAATTGTGGTTTTCTTAGATTGTTACTTTCACTTTCAGATCTTCCCAATGTGCAAAGAAAATAATAATTGTCGGACTGTCATACAAAAGTGTGGATTTTTTCACTACGAGCGTTAAAACAATAAAACAAATACATTTGTTCCGAACTTCAAATACAAATAATTATGTAATAATGGCTTGACACTACCAATTTTCCGTTGAGATTCAACTGTATTTAATGTAGTATTATATTCAAAAATAGAAAAAAATAAATATACGGAGAGTAGTTATTTCCATGTTTTCTCAACTTTAAAAGTACCCACGTCTGCCCAACTTGGAACCATAACTGGCAAGCTACACATGCTCTTTCGGGACCCTAAAGGGAGGAATCCAAGGGGCTAATTTTGCTGTAAACACGGACAGACATATACGTGCAGCATTGTAAACTGAGGCTTTCGTAAAAGCTGCTAAGTAAGACTCTCATCCTCACTTCTCCCTCATCTGGTACTTTACAAATTGAAAAGATTTCTCATCCCCTTTTCGGTGTGAAAGCAACTAGTCGAAAACACGTTGATACATATTTACACATTTTGTTCCTCCATGCACTCACTCTTCTCTCTCACTAAATCTGTGCGTATCTTCACCCCACGTCCGAAACACATGACATGAACATATTTATGCGACCAGCTGCAGAGATGCTGCGGCACATGTCGTCGGTGGTAATGCAAGGTGGGCTATCCCCATATGAATTTACCCCATATGAATGCAAGATGAGATATTCATGATCAATTTAGTGCAAGATGGGATATCCCGCTTAAAAGTTGGGATGTATTGAATTAAATCAGCAGGAAATAAACGAGATTTTAGCAACAAATAAACTTCCTGTAGTACATCAGCAGAAAATAAAATAAGTTGCCGACAAATATAATTAATCAGCAGCAAATCCATTTGACTCAAATTTACTAAATCAGCAGAAAATCAAAAACATAATCAAAAACATAACAGTAAAATGCTAATAAATGACCACAAAACTAATTAACAAGCTCAAAATTAATAGAATCAATTGGAAAATAAATGATTTAACAGCAAACCTAACACAACAGTAAATGATTTAGCTGATTTGCGTCGTTTTCGGCTAATGTACCTCCCGATTTGCTGCTAAATTGTTAACCATGCTGCTAATTTATTTTATTTGCTGTTAATTTATCAGATCTACTTCTAATTGATGGAATGTGCTGCTATGCTTCAAATAATTTGGTGCAAATTTAAATAATTTAGTGCTAATTTAAACTTATTTCCTCTAAAATTAAATAATTTAGTGCTAATTTAAATATTTTTTTGAACATTTCAATAATTTGTTGTTAATTTATTTAATTTACTTGTATACCCGTTTATTTGATCTTTTAAAATGTTTTAATTGCTGCTTCTAATATTATCGGTTACATGACTCCGATTTTCAATATAAACTCTTACACAGGTTTGATTTTAATTTAATGAATCCACTTCTTGCATACCGTAAACCGAAAATGTATCTAATCAATTTATTTACAATAATCCATCACAGAAGTCATCGTTGCAGACATTTTTGGTCAAATTTCGGCGAAATCTGAAATTTTGCAAAATTTACTTTATAAGAAGTATACAGGCATCAGTCCATAAATAAAAACATTTAATGCGTGGGTGAGTGCGATATTTTAAGTTGATTTGTCATGCTTTTAGGTTCCGCAAATAATTCATGTTCTTTTTTAAATTAATTGTTATGATTTTGGTATCCAGCACAAATGATTAATGAAGTAATTAGGATGACATTGGATGCTAGAAATTTACATAAATATAGTTGTCGTCAATGATATCTGGGATAGATTTTCAAAATCTGCAAATATGAAGAATAAATACCTCAATGCTAAAATAATTGGAAGATAGTGTGAAATAATGAGGCCATAAGCTATAGTCAAGAAAAACTTTATGTACTTGCATTTTTAATTAAAAACATTCAAAAAATAAAATTATACTTATAACTAAGTATATGCAGCCCAGAGAGTTCCTCCAAATTGAAGTCTCAACGTGAAATATTCTTTTACTTTTCAGTTTCCAATGGTCGCTCGTCTTGGACCGCTCACATCTAAATTTCGACATTCAGTTTGAGTAAACATTGTCCGTGTGCGAAGATAATTCTTCATGAAATTAAAAGTATTAAATAGTAAAATTCTATTATATTTTACACGCTAAGTTATGACAATTTGAAATAGCAATGACAACTTTTTGTATTTGTTAGCATGTGCGA
>JAQGAK010003643.1:0-14409 GCA_034696945.1 Lipothrix lubbocki
AAAGTGATACTCTAAATGCACGACGCGCGTGAAGCTCGGAGGAAATGACGAAAAAATGATACTATAAACGAGGCATTACTGGGCAAGGAAGTCAACCAGGCTTTAGTTGTAAATGGAATAACCGTCAAATCCAAAACCGCTTTCCCATGGCACGCCGCCATTTTCAGAGAGAGAATAGATGGTAGCTATTTGGAGTACTTGTGTGGAGCCTCGTTGATTGAGCGCAATGTAATCATTACAGCGGGACATTGCACCACCGACGATGAGGGAAACACTGTTGATATCCGCAGGTTTCGCATCGTTTTAAACTCTATCAGCACAAATTTGACTGACAACGAGCGTAGTAATGACGCACAGATACATGAGGTTTATTTTCAAAGTGTTTATAATCGTTTTTATGTATATTTTACGGATAAGCAAAATATTTTATCTGAACATTTCGGTTCGGTTGGTGATAAAAAATTGCTACAAACTTCGGTTCGGATTTGCGTTTTATCCGAACCAAATACACTCTTAGCTGTGATGTATTGTAGGTACAAGAAATATGGCGCCCATATTCCTATGACGCTGAGACCCGTAAGTCGGATATTGCGATTTTACAGCTGAAGAGGCCAGTAGTGTACACTCAGACAATTAGGCCTATATGTTATGTGATCAAGAAATATTTGAACCTCCCCGCGGTAAATTCGACTGGAACGGTAATTCATAAGTTGTAATAATGACAGTAAATTGTTTGATATTTTTTGTAAGATATAAACTTTTAATTGCAATTTTCTATAATTTTTTAAGATTCCTGGATTCGGTGTCACAAAAACTGGACAGGTATCTGAGGGCTTGAATTATGCTAACTTGAAGGTCCTCTCGATGGATGAATGTCCGTCAATCTACTATGACAAATTTTGTGCAAGGTCTAAAAATGGTAGGATAATATATTTCGACTTATCTTTTCTATAATATGCTCTCCGAAAGACAAGAGTTTAGTTTATTAAAGGTTGTATAATAATTAACTAATGACCGTTTCGCAGAAAAACAAACATTATGCTACGGCGACAGTGGTGGAGGCCTTGTATTTCCAACTGAAGAGGGTTCAAACGGATTGGCAAAATTTGTACTTAAAGTTAGTATGTATCCCTAAAATCGTTTTATAATTGTGTTATTCTAATCAAGCTTTAATTCGTTAAGAAAACAAATTATACTCAAAAGAGATATGCTGTGTTACCTATTTCCACTTCGTAGGAACAATGTGAACATGCACGGCGTGAATTTCATCATTATAAAAGTTCATTTTATAAATTGTAATTATTTATGTATTTCATTTTTGCTTCCTGCTCAGGGCATTGCTAGTGAATTACCACAACCGAAAGGATTTCGTTGTGATGTCGAACCCAATGGCAAATCTGTATTTACTCATTTGGATTCACATAGCGAATGGCTGCTGACAACTTTGGAGGAAATTGATGTAAATCCAGACTTATAAAAGCAATTTATTAATCATTAAACATCTCAAGTGTTACTATCTATTTACCTTACTTTTCCGGCTGTCAAGGGCAAGTCGGAGTTGCTAATCAAGCCAAACCTTGCAACTTCAAAGATTGAAGAATGTCCAAATTAACTTGAATAAAGAATAATAATGTGCTCCAAATATCAAACTCTATGTAGTATGTAATTTGCCAATCTCTGATATGTCCTACGTCATAGTAGTTGTCCGTGAATCCTAGAATGATGTCAAAACGTCTAAGCTAATAAATGCAGCAAGTCGTTGTTTGAATCCCGAATTCCAAATATATTATGTAAATTTTAAGTTTGAAATGCGTAATCCATCACTTAAGTTTTACTTGCATAAATGAATTTCGTGATGAAACATGTATGTATATGTCAGGGTAAATGAGGAAGACATAATTGCAATAAGTCAAATCATTTTATAAAACAAGAAATACGTGTTTTAACCTCGTGTTCACACACCCATAATAGGATCTTTCCAAGAATCTCTAAATTGAGTGCACAATTATTGCATTAAAATAATTTAGCCCTTAAATCATTTATATTTTGAATGTAAATATAGTTTTCTGCATTCAGGTTGAAAGTGCATAAATGCCCTCATTCATTTAATGCACTTCCATTGGAACTTACAAGAGTTACAATATAAGTACACTAGACTTATGACATCACCAGCCTAAAACAGGAATAATTTTTATTATTAAATTTTAAAATGTGTAGGACTTCAAATTTAGGGGGAAATTATTAAAATGTTACAATTAAATTTTCAAAGCGCAAAAGTTCTAGGAAAATTAATTCTCCTGATTTTATTAGGGAAAAGTGTAAAAATAAATATTTTAAGTATGTATTTGTTATCTCTGATCTCGTGAATTAAGTTCTGTTGATTGAAAATTTGTTGACTCGGGACTCTTGCTATAAGAGAACTCCATATAAGAGGACTCTTGTTTTGTAAAATTTTAAGAGATCCTTTGAGTGCGAATGTCATACAAAGATTTATGCATAAGAGCTCCCCATATAAGAAATAAAAGAGACTAACTTTAAGGATTTATCGTGGTGTCTTGTAGAAAGAATCCAGTATACATAGTTTATTAATAGACAAAAGTATTTGAATTCCCTTAGATGCAAACTGTGGCTTGACAGAAGAGTTAGACGGAGATGACCGAACTTTTAACCCTTGGAATGTTGCCATTTTCACGAGAAAAAATCTAAAATCCCCGTATGAATTTTTTCTGACTGGGACATTGACAGGTGCAAATACAGTGATTACTGGTTTTGGAGGTGGATATGGACAATCTCCGTACGCTAATCACAGGAAAGGTTATTTTCTTCCTTCGCCAGCTCAGTATTTAATTGTTGCTGGACTTAAGTCAACGAGCCTACTGGATGCTGATGAGCACACGCAATTTGCAAACGTAAATTTCGTTTATCAAAATATTAAATGTAATTTCAAAAATATTTTGGGTTGTAATACACTAAACTCTCGCTATAAGAGAACGCTATAAATCACCAAAATCCGCCTCTGATATAGAAATTCTCTTATAGAGAGAGAGCTCGTGAGCATATAACCATGCATGACATGCGAAAAGGATCTCTTACAGAGAGAGTTCTCTTATATGGAGATCTCTTATAGCGAGAATCCGGTGTATCACCTTACAGAATATAAGTATATTTGCAGTTTTATATAGAATGTATAAATATATTTATTTACTGTTTAACATGAACGAATGAAAAAGCTAGGAACCAAAATATGCATTGGATGGGGTAACTGCCCATTAATAAAATTGTTTTGTGTTGCTGCATAAATTAAACAATAATTTTGTTAAATTCTTTGATAAAAAATGTGGCTGCAAATGTATTCAATAATGTAAATAAATATTCCTTTACAATACTTATGTACTTATTTACAATAACCCATCATATGTATAAGCCTAAGCAACACTTTATTGTAGTGTGTTTTTTGCATTCAGTCAATTGGGCTTGGCATTCCTGGGCAAATCTCATGCTAGATCTTATACTGCACACAAGACCGGTTTTGCACAGAACTTATTTATAATTCACGTAGGAGTGAAGCCCAATTTCTGAGTATGTAATGCCATTTAAGGGAAAAAATCGACAAATGAGATGCACAACAACGCTATGGCTTTTTCACTGCTGTATATTTTTGAATGTGTTGCTTATCGACATTTGTGGGAAAAAACTAATTATATGCTCACGAAAGTTGTGGAAATTATTATTATGTAACGGAATAAATATTAAATACATAGATATGCACAATCATATTGTGTATCATAATATTTGGATTTGTCAAAATTTTGTAAGCAGCATAATTTTGTCCAGTTTTTCTGGTTTGGCTGGAAAAATGAATATGTACATAATTTTGTAAATTTATTTCAAGGTTTGTCTTATTTGAACTACCCAGTTTATTCCTCTCACACCTGCGTCATGCTATAGTTGTTAAAGGCGGATTTTCTATTTACAATGAATATAGCACGTAAACAAATTAGATGGAAAGAAAATCCGTCGGATACAGAGATGCTTCTCAGCTCAGTACCATAATTGCTACGACAATTCTTCACTGCATGGCATTTGCAGATTTTACACACAAGCATAAAAACAGTTCAAGATGATTCAATTCCAAATATTATTATATAAGAGGATCCTTCACTTAATTCTGTAAATATGTTTTGCAGTGAACGGTGTAAAAAGCAACGAGGAAGGAACCTTTTTTCCTAATCGTAAATACGAATTTAATTTAGAATCTCATTTGGTGACTATTTTATTTGTGGGTTATGGGAAACTAAAATTTTGCAAAACTTTTGTCTTGATTAATTTAAATTTGAAAATAAATAAAAAATTATAATGATTTTTTTATTTTTGAGATGATCTCTGTGGGCTAACAGAGGAAAACGAAAACGACCTACGTACGTTCACTCCCTGGAACGTTGTAATTTACATGCGGAAAGACATAAATTCCCCATTTGAATACTTCCTAACCGGGTCATTGATGTATAAAAATATCGTTATTTCCGGCTTTGGAGGAGGGTTTGGACATTCCATCTGGAAAAATAAACGTTACACCATTCCATCCCCAAATCATTTCATGATAGTTGCCGGATTAAAGTTCACCGATCTTTTAGATTTTGATGAGCACACGCAGTACGCAAATGTAAAGTGCTATTAATTATAATTATTCAATGCAGTAGTAATTACAATTTCTATAATAATACGTTTTAAATATAAATTATTTTAATTATTTAAAATAAATTCTAAGATTCGTTATGGCTAATTATTTTTGAAAATATTTTAAATTCTAGACACTTGTATGTATTAGGAATGGAAAGCTTATGCAAGGTGTTTTAATTTTTTACAGGTAAGCTATATTGCAGCTCACGCAACTAAATCCAGCAATTTTCATTATGTGATTTTCCGATTATCGCAAAATTTCAACCTTCAAACACCGTACGTTAGACCGCTATGTCTGCAGTTTTTTCTATTTCCGTTTTTAAAAACAGTAAGTACATTTCAATGATAAATACACTAAACTCTCGCTATAAAAGAACGCTATAAATCATTAAAATCAGTCTATTATATAGGAATTCTCTTATAGAGAGAGTATGCATACAAATTTGCACGATATGTAGGACTAAAAAATCTCTTACGGAGATAGTTCTCTTATATGGAGATCTCTTATAGCGAGGGTCCGGTGTATTTGTAATAATGTTTTTTATTTTGTGTATGAATATGTTCCTATATTCTAATCGTAAGTGAGGAATATAATTAGCCGTTTAATTTTATTTTCGATTTTCTTAGCTGGGATTAGAAGGACCGTTAGAAGATGCTCTAACGTACATTGATTATAACAATTTGGTGGAAGGATTTGACGCTTCACTTGGAGTTAAAGAGCCGTATAAACATATATTTGCCTTGGGTAAGAGAGATTACAATGCGAGGAGCACGAATTCTTATAAATATCACTACAAGCCAGAGCCTGGAGAAAGGATTGGGTGCTTTAAGCTTGATTCAGGTAATAAAGAAAAATAATTGTAAATTTGTAGAACATTTTTCACAAGTGTGCCACAAATTTTGTAATGGAAATTTTGTTTAAATAATGAATAATTTAGATTAGGTTTTATTCGAAAAATTCATTTTGAATTTAGAAACAACTGTACACTCAGCCGACGTCACCAATTCTACATGTCTTTCCCATGGAAGTGGTATAGTTTGGAAAACAACAGAGGAATTAATTCAAGACATTCCGCCTCTTGGTCCCGTGCCCCGCTATTTCTACAGTGGACTTGTGGGCATTGTACCGCGGAAAGATTCGGGACACTGCAATATAAAAACTGGTAATTACGTCCATTGCCCTTCGCTGCCTTGGCTTAAGGATCACATGCTGTGAGTGAATGCAAAACATTAAATTATTATTTATTAAAATATTTACGGAGAAATTTCAAAAGCCTTGTTAAAAATTTAATTTGGAATGTTTTATGAAGGTGTCCAAATCCTCAAACATTTCCCTGCACAAATGGGACTTGTATTCCATTAGATCAAGTTTGTGATGAGAAAAAGGACTGTGAAGGTGGCGAGGATGAGGAAGCAATTTATTGTTCCGCGACCAAGCGCTGTCGCAATCGTGATGTTTATCAATGCGGATACGAAGGCAAGTGCATTAAGCTAAACCAGGTTGGAGATGGAATTAAAGATTGTCCAAATGGAAGTGATGAAGACGAGAAACTAAAAGCAAACGAGCGGTTCAGCAAGGGTGTAAATAGCAAGCCGAGCAAGAAATGCTTTCCGCTTTTAACAACGAAAGTATTATTAAAATACGCAAACCAATGATTTTAAACATTTTCATGACATTTCATGACCGTAAACATTCTCTTAAAACTACATTGGGTGTTGTCGTAAAATGTTCACATTACAAGCTCGGCAGTGTATGTAAACTGCTCAAATGCACCAGTAGGCTCCGAAGCTATATTTTGCTGTGCTCCTCATTATTCCTCTCAGCAGAAGTTTAACTATACCAAAATGGAATGCTATGATGATGGGACATGGAAACCCTTCCGGACATTTAATTGTCAACCTGGTAAAGTCAACTACGTATATCTGTAAATAATAACAAGTTATCTTTCCGTAACCAAATATAGGTGTGTGAATTAGTTTCTCTGTCTTTCGTAATGCTTAAAATCAATTTTGTGCTCACAACTTATTATTTTCTACAGAATGCGGGTTGGCAGGGAAGTTAACCAGGCTTTGGTTGTAAATGGAATAGCTGTCGAATCCGAAACGGCTTTCCCGTGGCACGCTGCCATTTTTAGAGAAAAGGCAGATGGCAGTTATTTAGAATACATTTGCGGTGCATCGTTGATCGAGCGTAATGTAATCATTACAGCGGGACATCGCACCACTGATGATGAGGGGTGGATATCCGCAGGTTTCGCATCGTTTTAAACTCTATCAGCACAAATACATATGACTGACAACGAGCGTAGTAATGACGCACAGATATTGGAGGTTTGTTTGTAAAATGTTTACGGTCGTGTTTTTTTGTATTATACACAAATAAGTAACCAAGATTGAAAATAATATAAGTTTTAATGTAATTTAGGTACAAGAAATATGGCGCCCATATTCCTACGACGCAGAGACACTTAAGTCGGATATTGCAATTTTACAGCTGAATAGGCCAGTAGTGTACACTCAGAAAATTAGGCCTATATGTTATGTGATCAAGAAATATTTGAATCTACCCGCGGTGAATTCGATTGGAACGGTAATTAATAAGTTGTAATAGTTGTAAGTTGTTAGATGTTTGTAAGATATAAACTTTAGATTGAATTTTTTTCATTCTTCAAGATTCCTGGATTCGGTGTCACAGAAACTGGGCAGATATCGGAAGGCTTGAATTATGCTAACTTGAAGGTCCTTTCGATTGATGAATGTCCGTCAATCTTCTACGACAAATTTTGTGCAAGATCTAAAACAGGTACATATGATAATGTATTCCGACTTATATTTTCTATAATATGCTCTCCGAAAGACAAGATTTTGCATAAGGTTGTATAATAATTATCTACTGGTCGTTTCTCAGAGAAACAAACAATATGCTACGGCGACAGTGGTGGAGGTCTTGTATTTCCAACTAAAGAGAGTTCAAACGGATTGGCAAAATTTGTTCTTAAAGTTAGTATCCCTAAATTTGTTGTAGGATTGTGTTATTTTAATCAAGGTTTAATTCGTTTAGCAAGCTAAGATTTATATGATAATTCATTTTATATGTTGTAATAATTTATGTATTTCCTTTTTGTTTCCTGCGCAGGGCATTGCTAGTGAATTTCAACAACCGAAAGGATTTCGTTGTGATGTTGAACCTAATGTGACATCAGTATTTACTCATTTGGATTCACACAGTGAATGGTTGCTGACAACTTTAGAGGAAATTAATGTTAATCCGGACTTATAAAATAAGCCTTATTAGTAAATTTTTTATTCCTAAATACTATTGCAATTTTAACTTAAGACACACATACATACATATCTGAATGTTTGATTTTAATAAAAATCCCTTGGAAGCTTAGACTACCAAGAATAAATAACCTTGTAATGTTAGTACTGGCCAACGTTTTAATACAGCACGTGTACATAGTATGCTATCATTATCTCCAATTCTAATCGCGTGTCGTAAAAGCAAAACGACAGGACAGCCAAGTAAGAGTTATCGATGTATTTTTACGCGTTCAAATAGCCGCTGACATGAAACAATGATTAAATCAGACATTCGACATGTGGGCATATTTCTGTGTATTATACGTATGTACTTGATTTTAATATTTTATAAGCAAATGGAGTCAGTTCTCCTTAGTCTATAGTTTAAGTGAGGACCAAACCATCTATCCTATGTATCGTTGATAGAAATATGGCGTAATAATAATCAATAAATAAAATTACAAAATTAAAATTAAATGAAAACTTCCTGGCTTCGCCAGACCGGCGTAGGAGAATGAATGAGTCTGAATATGGTTGTACTTAGTGCTACCACATTCACGCAAATTTTCGATCACATTCATATATGTATATATAAGTATATATATTTAGTATATATATCATATATATAGTAAGATCAATGAGATAAACCTAAATCAATAATTTTTTAACTGGAGCATGAGCTCTTGCCAGGCTGTCGGAACTGAATAGACAAACGTAAACGACACATACACATACCTTAAAATTTCTGCGTAAAATGTTCAGGACAATTACACATACGTTGGCTTGATCTATATGTGAGCTTTATTTTCTTGACGCATGTTGTCTTGATATTATAATACAAATCAAATACATAATGTTTAGTTTTAAACGCGTAATCAGAAACAGATTAAAAACTCAAAATTAACTTGGTACCACTTGAGTGGGTATATTTTGACACCTCAAGTTTGAAGTTAAGTCTAATTCTAATCAAGAATAATTTTTCGGTCTAAGAAGTTTAAAAATCGCATTCAAAACAAATAAAAAGAAAGATATATTTATATAGGCTTTTAATGTTAAGTGTCTACAAAGTGCTACATCCACACGCATTCGAGATTTTATGAAAATCTAGTTAAAACTTTTTAACAAAGTAAATAGATATAGTGATATAAGCAGAGCTTTGTAAATTGTCTAAAATACCTCTGCCAATAAAACCAACAATTGAGTCACCATGGTGCGTGCAGGTTATGGACTGGGACCCCTTGCTAGTAAATATATGTACGTAGGATTTTGGTTAAACAAATATTTCATGTTCGCACCATTCCTTTTTGATGGACACTCTGTCTCAACCAATCAAATACCGCGTAGGTATATTTATGGTTGGTATTTTAATATGTGTGTCCTACTTATAACATGTATTTGGATATTTGGACGTGGGGTTCGAACATGGTTCTACTGGCAAATCCAACCAGACCAATACGGTTTTGATTTAATTGTGTTAGGAATGGCTTCAGTATTTGCTTTACTTATTGTGGTACTAGAGTTCCTTACTATTCAGTTGCGCGACGACATTCCGCACGTCATGCGTAGTTACCAAAACCTTGTGAAGGCTTTAAAGGGTATAACATTTTATCTCATTAATAATTTAGTTTACGTTTAAATATATTTCCACTAATCGCCTTGATTTGGATATCCGCATTACAATTGGTTGATACGCTTTGAATTCAAGTGGATTGCATATTTGAACGTTTTTCCAAATATGTAATTAATGTACTATAATTGTATGCTATGACACAATTTTTCTTAAATTATCTTACAATTGCTGGGCAAAAAACTTGAATAATTCAAGTAATTAAATTTTCTAGGTTTTTTTCGAATTGTTGTTATGTATTGGTAAAACGTTTGTGTGCTTACTTAACGCGTGAACCTAGTTACCCAGTTTCCTAATTACATTATGTACTGAAGATATATTTTATTATTTTATGTGTATATCTGTATTTGCGCATGCGCATAGATGAATTTCTAATTGCGGACCAGAATTTAGGATTGTTACAACAAATTCGGATGGACAAGTCTGGAATTCTGGTGTTTTTACTTTGGTGGATAATGATTATCGTTTTTTCTACCTTGATTTTAATATCATTGGTTCTGCCAAACATCATGATATTGCCTACGTCCGTCATGCAGACATCTAGAACATCGACATTCATAATAATTGCAGTCGCACAGACCATTTCTCTGTGCTTTGTGATGTTGTCTGCTGTCGGAATGTTACTCATGTATTGTGGTCCAGCATTTGAATGGATCATAACTGCATTAGTGTGGATTAAAGAAGCGAAGTAAACCTAATTTTTTATATTGTATCATCTCAGTTAAAATAAAAATTTAGAAAATAACATTATGTAATAAAGTATATTTACCAATTGCAGCCTCGATAAATCATCTGGACCAATTTCAGACGGATACAAGACTTCCAAAAATTTAAGGAAAAATTACCTTAAGATTAACATCTTGTTTCAGCTTATCATGGAGATGTATGGCAGAATCTTACTTCCAGCCAACCATTGGATTATATCGACTTGGCTCTGCGTTACTATCTACAGTGCAGTAAGAATGAATGGACTTTTATGTTTTGTAAGCATTTTTATCTCCATGGGTTTAGGAATGTACTTGGGCGTCCTTTTCACTTTCCTGAGCCAATTCCAATCGGAATCTCAAGAAGTTCTTCAAAGTTGGAAAAGACGAATGTCTGTGACACCGGAAGATAAACGGTTTCTAAATAGTTTGAGGCCCCTAAGAGCTAACATCGGAGCGATGTATTATGTGGACGGAGGCATGGTTCTAACAATGTTTAGCACTATCATTAACTGGTCAATTAATTTGCTCGTTATGTACTAATTATGTTTTCCGAAACGTGTAAGAGCAAGAAGTAATTACTTGTCTCTGAAAGCGTAGATTCTGTTGAAATCAAAACGAAATAAACATGTTGAAAAAACATATTTGTAAAACTTTTTTAAGATGTCATATCCGAATGAGTTGACTTGTTCATCAAAATGTTCCAAATTGAAAAAACGCGATCTCTCAACTTCTTATGTCTACAAACTGAAACCTGAAAGTGCCGTTCGTCGTCAAAATTAATAACAAAACTGGTGATAGTTAATGACATGATTTATATTCATATTTTTTATTTCGAAAACGTCACTGTGTATTCTATGTACGTGTTTGTTAATTTTATAACAGCCGTTACTATAAGTACAGCAAAAAATGATTGACATCTCTGCCTCGCCCGGTTATGAATTTAATTACCGTTTGGTTGTATTTTATTCTATTACACTCACAGACTCACGTTCGTGGATATCTTCCTATTCCGAATTATTGAATGCTGGATAATCATGAATATTGATTACCTATGAAACCATAGATACATACATGTGTACAGCTTTGATGGTTTTAACTGCGACATTTTTCAGAACATAACTGTAATGCATGATTTGTGTCACAAATATCAAATGCATACAACTTCCTTAAAACAAAGTTTAATACTTTTCCGTTACATGTACATACAATCGTTATAATATTTATGCCCAGGCGGGATTACTGGAGCATTCATTGCTCGGGGAAGTAGAACGCAATTTACTTAGGAACCAACGTTAATACAGGATCACACTTCAATTAATGTTGGCAGTTTTTGGACTACACCAAACGCTGGTCACTCTGTTGGGAAGGATTTTTTAAATTTTGTTTGAATTTTTTGAAAGAGAATACATAAAAGAAAATGTGATTAGATCTGCTGCGATTGTTTGGAATTATTATTATAAGTGTGTCATCGACGGCATCCGTGGCAGTCTTTGACTTTTTGATTTAATATCCTAACGCATCTAAAACTTAAGAATCAAGATGCGCGTTTGCTACGGAGAAGGGCCCCTTGCAAGGAAATACATGTTTGCAGGATTTTGGTTGAACAAATATTTGTTCTTCTCGCCATTCTTGTTTGACGGACACGTTGTCTCAACCCACCCTCCACGTTGGTATATTTATGGTTGGTATTTTAACATGACTGCCTATTTCATAACGTGTGTTTGGATGCTTGCACGGACAGGTCAAACCTGGTACTATTGGCAACATCAACCTGACGAGTACAACGTTCATATCATATTATTGGCAATGGGTTCAGTATTTTTTGTACTTATAATGGTTCTGCAGATTATTATGGTTCAGCTTCGCGATGATATTCCACACGCCATAGTTGCTTACCAACGTTTAATATCCGATCTAAAAGGTATACATTATTTATAGTAATTTTGTTACACTTTTTTGGGAGATGCAATGTTTGCTATGACTATGTCTACTCTCCTATTAACTTGTAGTAATTATAGTTTTTAGGGTATTCTTCAAACAACCGTAATTACCTTGAAAAATTAATTCGAAATGAACATTTGCATGTAGATAACATATTAATTTAAATCATTTTACGTGAGAATGTATGACCTAATATGTTGGGCTGATCTTGATTTTTGTAAACTTGT
Source organism: Lipothrix lubbocki (assembly GCA_034696945.1). Taxonomy (NCBI): domain Eukaryota; kingdom Metazoa; phylum Arthropoda; class Collembola; order Symphypleona; family Sminthuridae; genus Lipothrix; species Lipothrix lubbocki. Next base: position 12,486 of record JAQGAK010003643.1, read on the forward strand.
AGATGAATTTCTAATTCAAGAAAACAACTTGGGAAAGGTACAGGAAATTCTGATGGACAAAGCTGGGATCTTAGTGTTTTCAATTTGGTGGTTGGCGACCGCTATCATTTCGACCGTTATTACAGTGTCTATATTCATGCCAAACCAAATGCCACTACCCACCTCATTATTGCTTACACCTCCAACCGCCATTTTGATAATAACTCTAGTTGTTCAGACGATTTTTGCTTGCTATATATTACTGACTGCTGTTGGAATTTTGTTAATATATTGTGGACCTGGATTGGAATATCTGATGACTGGACTGGTGTGGATAAAGGAAATGAAGTAAAACTAAATGCGTATAAAGAGCCATTTCTTTTGATTGCCTAATACCATTTTGTACTATAATCTTTTGCTAAGCCTGTATTTATGACAAACGTATATAGATGCGGATATATTTCGTTTTTACTACTATTTACAGCCTGGATTTACCACGTGGAAGAACTACGAAAGCTTTTAGATCCCCGGAAAACCTAAGAAAAAACTACCTTAAATGGTCACTTTTGTTTCAGTTTAACATTGGTATTTATCGTGAATGGTTGCTTCCAACAAACGCATTTTTAATAACGCCGTGGCTTTGTCTAAGTGTTTACGGTGCTGTAAGGATGAAAGGACTGATATTTATAGTGAGCATTTTGTTATCACTAGTTGTGGGGTTGTACTTGGGTTTACTATTTACCTTCATGAGTCAATTACAATTGGAATCTAAAGCAACCATTCAAAGCTGGAAAAGAAAGACACATACTATGACACTTGAATTTCAAAGATTTTTACGAAGTTTGCAACCTATTAGAGTCAGCATTGGATCACTGTGTTATGTTGATAGTGGCTTGCTTCTTTCATTATTAAACACTGTTATAAATTGGAGCATCAATTTGCTCGTTATGTTCTAATGCGCATGTTTTAAACTGAAAACACGATTTCGTTAGATTAGTACTCCTGTTTTTAAAAATAAACTGTAAGATGTATGTATATAATTTATTATGGTTATGCTCAATAATTTGCTGATTAAAATTTAACAACAATGTTTTTAATACTGGATTTAGGCTAAATTGCTGACAAAAAACTAATAATTCACATTGTTTGGTGGTTTAAAAAAGAACTTGACAGTACAGTAAGCTCTCTATAAGAAACCTGTATGTGCGAGAACTCGCCCTTTACGAAGCTCAAAAGTCCACAGATCATACATAAGTACATATATGAATAAGAGCTCCGTATACAAGAGAATACCTTCAAAAAAAATTCCATTGATTTGGCCTATTAGGCTGGGAGCTCACTGTAGGTAGGTTTGGCTAAAACAATCCATAAATTTTCCAATTATTATTGGAGTGGATAATCATACTTCCATAACAAATACATACACCGGAGTTTTGCTATAAGGGATCTCCATATAAGAGAACTCTCTCTGTAAGAGATCTTTTGAGCTCGCATATCATGCATAGTTATATGCATACGAACTCTCTCTATAAGAGCATTTCTATATAAGAGGCAGATTTTGGTGATTTATAGCATTCTTTTTTGCGAGAGTTCAGTGTAACGGAAAATCAAACCAGGATTTTAAGATTTGGCATAAATGAAAACCAGTGTTTGTTCACCAAGTTTTCAGTTGTATTCATAATCATAAATATTGATTTTAGGGCATTTAAAAGAATGGAATGGATGTGTACAGCTTGATTGTTTGTGATCACTATTATTATTATAATTTTAACTTCCTCAGTTTTCAAGAATAGTATGAAACTTTAAATAAATCAGACGGTTGTTAAGTGGAATATTAAACTTAATTACGGGACTCGAAAAATGGTCTGACGAGGGAAACTATTATACTGCCACGGCTGAAACGGGTAAACTAAAGCAAAAATACATTAAGTACCACCAGTAGAGA
>JAQGAK010003644.1:0-14402 GCA_034696945.1 Lipothrix lubbocki
TAAGATCCTTCGCCGACGATATGTACTTATATATAGAAGGTATATAGATTTGATTGTTTATGAGAAGGTTCCACTCCTTTCCTCCATTCGTTATAATATACTACAAAAGTGTAGATAAGCATTTGAAGGATTATATTTATGTAGTAGAAGTAGCGGGGGAAATAATGTTGGGAACAGGCTGGAAGTACAGTAGTCAGCCTTGTCGACATTGTCGATGTCAAAGTGAGCCGCAGTCCTAGTCACTTTGACTGTTTTTGGCACTTTGACATTATGTGAAGCTGTCTCTTTACATTTCCTTCACTCCCGTCGTCTCTTTCTTCACTCACTCACGCTCTTCTCGTTGAAGAATCCTTGATGTCGGTTCTCAATTGGATGCTCATGTGTGTGTATGTGTTTGTGTGTTATATGTGTGTAATACCGTGGTTTTTTCCATCAACAACTCTCCCCGCGACTACAAAAGCTTAAACCGGAACTGGAATTATTCCATGCTTTGTACATAAGTACAAGTTCATATCTGAATTCTCCTATTATGGTTTCCAGGCCTTTATTTATTACAAGCAGTTTTTTCTATTGTATGCATTTTTAAATTCCATACATGTATTTTACATGTAAACTCAAATCTACTAGATGCATAGATATTTGTACATAGATACAGATACTTATGGTATGGTTACTATAGTACTTTTGACGGTATACGAATATTCCTTTTGACTTCTCCGAACAACCCGCTCTCCGTAATTTATTCTAATCGTAAGCGCTCATTTTTTCGCTTGCCTTTTTTTTGCTCTATGCTTTCCTTTTCTAGTAGTATAGTAGTTTGTTTTCTTGTTCTTCTCTTGTCTCTTGCTTTTTTTTGCATTTGCCTTGCAACGCTTGTTGTTGTTGTTGTTGTTTTTGTTATTCAGTTTTTGTTGTCGCTCTTATTATTATTATTATTTGAGTAAAATATCCCAAACTGTTTCATTTAGAAAGAGGCGGTTTCTCTAGAATTTTATCTCGATTCCTCCTTCTCCTGCTCTTCTTCGGCACTCTTTTTTGTGACAGCCTGCGGTGTTGTCTTCCCTGTAGTATTTTTTACACCTCCAGTCTTGTTGTTATTATTACACTGGCATTTTTCTAGTATTTCCTCCTTGTTGTATTGTAGTTCCTTGCACTTTTTGTGTCATTTGTGCAATTTTTTCTGGTGGCTTTGCCCTGCTGGAAATTCAGTTTGTTTTTATTCAGAGTGTATATAAGTATATTAGCGGTTTTAAATAAATCCGTGACATTTTTGTGGGAAAATAGAAAAATACTTGTTCTTGTTGCAGATCTTGTTCTTCTTGCATACATGGTAATATTATATACTTAATTAATGATGGAAGATGAGAATATACAGGGGAAGTACTACAAGGATTGTTGTTGTTGTTCTTGTTATTTTGTTTGTTTGCAAAAAGACAATTCATTTTACAGGAGGAAGAATTGGAGTATAAAAGACTGATTAGCTCGTCGTTGGTTGTTGTGTGATTGTGGGTTGAAATGTTCTGTTTTTATTTATTTTTTGGATTTAAAGTCTATGTGCTCGTCTGTTCTTGTTGTTGTGAACTATGGATAAGTATATATTTTTGAAGGTATGAGGATATGACGCTATACTAGTGTAGTACATACATAGATGGATGGGAAGGTGATGGGTGCGGAGATAGGAGGACTAATTTAGTGACGGGGAGTCTTTGCCAAGAGTTTAATTAGCAAGATATACTTATATACATTATTTCTATAGTATGGATATGACTCTCTCTCTCTCTCTCTCACTCTCTCCCAAGGTATTTCAACTCTTGACAGCTCAAATGAATTTACAAGACGAGAGCATATGTACGTGCATGTATAGTATTATAGTATAGTATAAGTAGATATATCTAGTATAGTAGGTATAGTTATGTATCTACACATGTGCTATACTTTAATTTAAGCTTATGATACACTATTCTTCTCGTGTAGACCTGGAAAATTGTTTGTTTTCTATATTCATATAAGAAGGTAGAAATAATAAAGGGAAAATAGCATAGGTATGTAGATGTATCTACATATGAAGCATTCACTCTTCTTCAGATCAGACATTCATTCAGCGTGCATTCTATTGTGGTTATTCGGGACGTTTGAACGGGACGGGAGGAGGGAGAGGGGCAGGGGAGGGGGGAAGTCAGGAATTTCCACATTGCATTTCGCATCTTTTGTATATAGCTATAGATACTTATATACATATCTCTTGCTGTCTTCTTGTAGTATATATAGAGTATTCCTGATTCTGTTTTTGTTCAACTTTTCAACTCTTGTATATCTTTACTTGACTGTGTACTTGACGACTTGACTATTATCCGAAAGCTCTCCTGTTCAAAATGTTCTTCTTCATCATCTCGTCCTCCTGCTCCACCTCCTCCTGCTACACTACTACTTTTTCTCATATAAACCAAATACTACCGCGGCTCCCGTTGTTGCTTCTTGTTGTTGTTCTTGTTGCAAATGTGATATGTGAATTGTTTTGGAGTAGCAAAAAAGGATGAGCAGGGCACAGGAGAAGCAGGAGATTAGATGCGGAGGAATTCGTCTGTTTCTCTTCATGCATTCCATTCCCGATCCTCTCTCTCTCTCCCTCTCTCCGCAAACAACTTTTCTGCCAATGTCTTTTTCTATTCTCCATATATTATATCCCTACCCCATATACATATTCTCCATTCCCAACCAAATAACAACAAGGGTAAGGTACTAGGAGTAGTGACTTCAAAAATTATATATTAATTTGAATCTGTATTATTTGTTTATACAGCTCCTATACAGATAGTACAAAGAAAGAATGATGGAAACAAGTTTTATTATGGTCAGGCTTTCTTTCTCGGTCTGACCAACATCATATTACACGGATTTTACTATCTCCACGGCATACATTTATTCCGTGACGGCTGCACTGTCAGGCGGAACTGAAAGATTAAAATTGAATTACATTTTTCTGCCCATTTCTGTTTCATGTCCCTGTAGTCCCCGCTATACATATGTACATGCTGCTTGTAATATAGTCAGGACTCAGGAGTACAGGAGTATGTACCTATAGTTGATTCTTGTATTATTTTTGTGTGTATGTGTGTGTAAATAAAATTTTTATATGTTCAGAGGTTTGGACATGAAGGATGTTCTTGTAGTAGTAGTTTAGTAGTATAATATAGTTTTGGTATCATTGGATGACTGAAGGATGGAATTTCGGTTTGTCTATACCTATCTGTAAAGATACTTGAAACACTACAAGATAAAGTCTATTTGATATATAGTAGTTGGATATGTACTATGGAGGTATGGAGGTTGTGTTCTAAGTATTCGGAGAAGTATCCTCTACACACAGTGTGGAGGAGTCGAGAGTAAATGAGGTTTCTATTGATATTTTCCACATTCTCGGAATGGACTTTTTAGTGTTTTTACTAGTGCGGACCCAATAAAATCTTGGGCAATTGGAAAAGTTTTAGAGTCTACACTTCTTTCTCTCTCCTCTCTCTCTCTCTGATCCTCTCCATACCATTTCCTCTCATGTCCAATGCTTACTTTTTGGTGTAAAATAACGCGAGAGACTATGAACAGCTTATATAGTGGGCATTAACATTATTTGAGCACTCCAGAGGCTGTGTAGAGTCGGGCTAATTCAGAGACAGTCGAGTGTTTTAGCATTTGTAGTAGTATACTACTACTTACTTACTTAGTAGTAGAGTTCGTAAACGTCCTTCATAATTTTCTCTACTCTACCGCCTGGCTCCCTTCAAGTTTATTTTTTTTTATATTCTGGACTATTTAGGACATGGTTGAGAGTTGAGAGGACCTCGGAAGCATCCTCTATACTATATACACTATTCCTTTCTCTCCAATTACAAAAGGATTTAGACAGAATGAGAGAGAGAGCATGAAATAACTTTGAACAACATGAGTTTCAACAGCTCTAACACTTCATATATATGTTCTTCCTTCATAATATTCTTTTCGGAATATGTATATAGTATATAAAAAAATAATATATAGAAAAATTCCCTCTTAACTTCTCTCCACTTAACTTTACAGGATAGAAAAAATCTCTCTTCCTCTCTCTCTCTCTGTAAAATTCTCCCATACTCTTGGAAAATACAGAAAATAATCTCCAACTCTTCAATCTTCAACATGCGAAAATTCTCTTTCTCTCTCTCTCTCTGTAACTCTCACAACAATGTAATTTCTTCCCTGGACAAATTCTTTGATATCCTCCGCCGTGTACTTGTTAAGTCTTGTTTTTGGCCTCGGTCAAGTCCTTGTTTCTCTTTCTCCGTTTTTTTCTGCTGGCAATAGAAGTTAATGAGGATTTTTCAACTAGTAGTAGGTATATACATACTCCTGCTGTTGATGCTTATTCTTTTCCCCTCGATCTCTCCCATTTTCTCCTCTTTTGCTCCTTGTTCTCCTTTTGGTTTTTGACTTTCATTCCAGGCTCTTGCAAATTTATTTTCTGTTGTGCTCTGTGGGCCAAGTCAGGACAGGGCTAATAGGTATTTATGTCACTGTCTACGACGTCCTTTAAAGAAACAACCCATTTTAACAACAACAGCAACTACTACTACTGCTACTACTACTACAATTGCACTCTCTGACTTCTTCTTATTCTTCGTCTTGTTTTTCTTCTTATGTGTGACTTCCTATTTGATTCTAATCCTATGTATACCCCGCCATCCTATACATAAGGAAATTTTTAACATGATCTCACTCTATATATTGGATAATAAGTTCCCGTTCCGCCTAATTTTTGTTTCTATTGTTTCCCTCGCATTTTCCCTTTTGAATTACCACCAGCTCGTCCTAATCCACGGATTCACACAACAACCACTTTATTCCCTAAATAATATCTCGGACAAGTTTTTTTTAGACAATTTGGGCTTCAAGGACTCTATATATACAGTAGGATGGGGAAATGCTGTGTCAGTATAAAAATTTCCTAAATAATCTTACTTTTGTTCATTCATTGTAGCTGTATACATGTACTAGTAGTACATGTAGTACTAGTAGCTCGGCTGGCTTTCATCCATTTAGCCCTTCATTAATTATATTGTATTTTATTTAATATGAGACTCCTGTATTCATTCTTACATACAGGATATATAAAGGAAAATAAATAAATAGGGTGAAAATCTCGGGATTTAATGAATATACATATGTACATATCGTCGGGTACATTTGCAAAGGTTGTTAAAATTTTGTAAGAAGCTGTGTGGCTCAAACACTATTTTTTAGCACCTTTGGAAGTTTAACCGTGATGATAAGGAGGAAGGTTGATTTGGAAGTTTTTTTTGGAAAGTTTGTTTTTTCTCTTTTTTCATAGTTATTATTAGAAAATATCCTTAGGATGATAATAAATGCTGAATGATATGGAACTTTTTTGTCTAACAATTATATTAACAATGACTTCATTTATTCTTTGAGCAGAAGGAGGAAGTGGCTTGGGAGGGATGGATCCGATGCGGGGTCAAGTTCCATTCGCCAATGGACCGTATGATCGTTACGAGAATGGCTACTCACGGTCGATGAATGGGCCGAGTGCACCAGGTGGTCCGGTGGTTCCATACCATGATCAAGCACCGTATGAAAGATACCCTGACAGGTAAAAGGATGACGTCATAGCAGTCAGTAGCTTGTATATCACATGTCGTCGGCGAAGTATCAAAAAGTGCCCATTTCTGTATTGAGAGAATATAGAAATTGGTACTTTGGGATCCTTTGCCGACTATGTGTATTTAGATATATAGATAGATAGATAGAAGTAAAATCATGTCCTATGTCCTTTATAAGCTTGCTCCTTTTATGTCCCTGTCACTCTTCTTCACTCCGGCTCCATGCTACTATACTAATTCCTAATATTCACTCCTCCTCCACCTATCCTGATGAATGAGCGTCCTTTTATTGCTGATTGTTATACTATAGGAACTTACTAGTAAGTATGTAGTTAGTGCAAGTGGGTGTTCTTTTTTCCTTTACAATCCCAAATTGATGATCCAAAATTGTACGTCAATTACTTCATCGGAATCGGCCGGCCGGGTGTCCTTTTTTTGGTTTTTTTCCTTACATATTATCGTCAGCGAAGGATCCTAAAGTACCAACTTATTTTTTATTGAAGGTATACAAATTAGTACTTTGGGATCCTTACCGACTATCTATCTGTATATGTATTCTCCTCATACTCAAATGAATTTCTTGTATAGGCTAGACTGATTTGAAAATAAATAATTATATAACAGCAGTTAAGAATTAAGGATCCTAAAGGACTAATTTCTATACCTTCCATAACTATAACGTTAGTACTTTTGGATCCTTCGCCGATATTATTTCTATAGCTTTTTCCCCCAAAACCCGTATTTAAAAGGATGTACGATTATAAGTATGTTATATTAATTATAAAGAATGGAGGAGATGTGTGTGAAGAATTCTTGTGACTCTCGTCGTCATGATTTAAACTTTCTCTCCCCGAATGCAACATGGTGTGTGTGTGGGAGTAAAGTATTTTTTATGTTTTATTGTCCCTTCTACTAACAAGTACTAATGATCCCCCCTTCTCTCTATTTGCTTTTTATTATTACACGTATCTACCTTTGACCAAGTCATTTTCAATAAAGTGCGAGAGAGCAATCAAGTCTATTATTATTGAGATATGGTTTATTTCCTTGGGAAATTATTGAGGTAGCTATACTAGTAGTATATGAGGAGAGAGGTAATTAATGGGAATAATCATCCGCACCTGCCATGAGCCTTTAGAGTGGTCGTAACGGTTGATTTGTTCATTTATTGAAGTCCCTATTATGGGAGTGGGTGACACCCACAAGGCCAGTTATCCCGCCCGTCATTTTTCTATATAATTCCCACACTTGAAAGAACCTCGTAATTTTGATAAATGAAGTAATAATAATACTTCCAGTGTTTGGGGACATGTGGACTTACTTACATACTTACTTGCTTATACTTACTTACTTATACTTACTTACTTATGCTTACTTACTTACTTGTACTTACTTACTTATACTTACTTACTTGTATTTACTTATACTTACTTATGCTTACTTACTTGTACTTACTTATACTTACTTACTTATACGTACTTACCTATACTTACTTACCTATACTTACTTACTTATACTTACTTACTTATATGTACTTACCTATACTTACTTACTTATACTTACTTACTTATATGTACTTACCTATACTTATTTTTGGATTTTCTTTCTTCTTTTTTGCAGAGGTTATGGCGGTGGGAGTGCAAAGGAGGAATATCCATATCGGAACGGACCCATTCGGTCATCTCCTCCAGGCTCGGGAGAATTAGCTGGAACGGGTGGGAGTGTTGCTGGGCCGGGACGTCCCATGCAGCAAGGTGCCGTCATGATGGTTTATGGACTCGCCATCGAGAAAATGAACTCTGATAGACTTTTCAATCTTTTCTGTCTCTATGGAAACGTCGTCAGGGTGAGTTGACGGAAGGGCTCAAGATCCTTTTTTCATTATTTAATTGATTTTCCCTTAGCAGTGCCTTATTGTTATTTAAAAATTAATTTAAATTAAAGAATTTTATTGTTAGAGAAAAGAGAAATTGAATAAATTAGAGAAGTGCAAAAATAAATATAAAATAATTATATACAGCAATTTTGTATTTAAATTTTATACTAAATGTGAATAATTATTTTCTGCAATATAATGTTTTTGCTTACCTTTAATTAAAAGATGTGCGAAGTTTTGATTATTTAGTAATGATGATTATTAATGAATTTATTACTAATATGTGTGTTTATGTAATCAATAATTTTCCTTAGGTGAAGTTTCTGAAATCAAAGGAAGGTTGTGCCATGGTTCAGATGGGCGATGCCTTGTCAGTGGATCGAGCAATGTCAAATTTTAACAACACTTTCATGTTCGGATCCAAAGTTCAACTTGGGTAAGCTCTATTACTAGTCTTAAAATTATTCTCAAGAATCCTTTCCCCATATAAATATGTATGTATATCTACATACATATAATTTCCGTCAGTTCAACATCAAAGTTCGAAACAAACTTTTTCTGCTTTCTTATCTCTCTACAAACATTTTTATGAATCATAAATTATATGATTTAATGAATATTACTATTCTTATATAGCAAAATTGAAATGAGTTTTTGAAATGGGAACTGCGTTTAAATGGAAAGAGGAAAGTCATTATTAACATCTCTAGTCTCTAGAAATAAATCATTCTCTAGAAATTATTCTCTCTACTTATATAGAAATAAGAAATCATAATAGTTTGGAAATTGATTTCCTATATGGTGAAAGTTGTTCAGCGCGTCTGTTTTTGCTTTTGTTAATTGGTGGTGATAATGTTGTTGTTGTTGTTATGATGATGGTGGTGGTGGTAGTGCTGGTGCAAGAATATTCTTGACTCCAAGGGGGGCCGTGTTTTCCAATTGAGTTTAGTAATTAAACCAATTAATAATAAGAGTTGCCGAGAGAGAGAGAGAGAGAGAGAGAAAATCAAAGAGTCAACAAAATCAGTTTCATTTCATTTCTCATGATCATCATAATAATTTGAGGACGACGAGCAACTCCCAATAGTCTTAAAATAGTAACTTCCATGAACTTTTCAAATATAAGTGATTGAAAATTCTACTAAAAAATAATTAGTAAAGTTTGTAATTTGTTGGATTGGATAGCATGGGATGGGATTTATAAGATAAGACTATATATGTATATTTATGATTTCCTTTTCTATTTGATATTTTATTATTCTTTTGTCTTTAATTTCTCAATTCAAGGGTTCTGTCATCAGTTCTGTGATGATTCTAATTACTATTAGCAATTTTTATTTAAATCAAATTAATTAAATTAAATTGAGAAATGAGCTATTTTTTTAAATCAAATTTTTCTCGTGTGATTTTTTGGTTGTTGTTGTTATTGTTGGTACAATAAGTGACTTCGAGGAATTATCTGTATTTTTGCACTATATGTCTACAGCTCTGTTTGGACATATCTTTGATTTCTTTTTTTAATTTTTATCTACTATTTTCTACAAAATGAAATATTGATACATTTAAGTTTACCTGTGGGAAATTCTTGTTGACGAAAAGCATATAATAACATTTGCGGGGAGGAATCTTTTCATATCTAGTACTTCTTCTTATTTTTCGTTAAAAATTAAATAATTGATTTATAATTTGGAAAAATACATATTTACGAAGGGAAATGACATTTATGAGTTTCCTATAAGAGCACTCTACATAATACCAAAATCAATGCAATATATATGATAGGTAATATTTACATTGTACACAAATTTCACAACATTTTGACAAGGAATTTTTGGGAGAATTTGGGAAGGTGTGGGAAAAGAAATTATAGAAATATATATAGGGATTTTACTATATAAAAAGGAGTAAATAAAATATTGTCAAATATAAAAAGGAATTGTACAACAACAGAAAAAAGGTTGAAAATAAATAGTAAATTTTATTAATTATAGTTACTTAAGTTGTATTTTTATTAAAAATAAAAAACGACATGCCATCAGGTTTTATATGAGAATACATGACATACTATAACCTGTGTAGAAAGTAAAAGTACTATACAGAGATAAGTGACAATACACGTTGGTCTTTTGGCCCTTGGACAGATACTCGAAACAAGCATTCCTTAGCGATGTTCAGCAACCTCACACACTCCCGGATGGCAGCCCTTCATTCAAAGACTTCATAGGTAATAAAAACAACCGATTTCTCAACCCTGAAATGGCTAGCAAAAACAGAATACAACCACCCACGAAGGTAACTCATTCACTCTCATAATCATATATACTTATATATCAAAAATCATTATATATATCAAAAACACTTTCCAAATTCACTATACCATCATTTCTATATACCTCTATATCTTTTTATAACTTTTATATAGTTATCTATTGACTTAAATTATTTATTTTATTTCCTAGAAATACTATATAGGTAATACTTACGATTAGTAAGTTTCTCTGTATTCACTCTATGTATGTAAAATTCCCTGTCTGTAGTAATTCCAGTTTGATTTTTGATTTTGATTTAGGTATTTTACTATGTATAAAAAATATTGAATATTTTATTATACTTATTTATAAAAGATTTGATAGAAATAATATATAATAATAATAGTTTGACGTCGTCAAATGCTTCTTTTACTTTATTTAATCCTTCACTTCACTTATATTAAATTACTATATATTTGTTTTTTTTTAAATATTTTCCTTTTACAATTTAAATTTTTCTACCTCCACTGAATGTTGAATTACTACTCAATTACTCGTATTTCATTTCCCCTAATTTAATAATATTTTGAACTAATAATAATTCTTCATATTTTTTTAATGAAATCACGTTTTATTGTTTTTATTTAATGTTTCCCTAGAACTTTAACCATTTGGAATTGTCTTAAATAATATTTTTATAAATATTTAACATCGTCGTCCTATAAATTAAGTTTTATAATGTGCGGCGAATATTCCCCAATACTATTTAGACATTATGTTTTCTTGAAGTGCAAGGGAAAATACATTTTCTGGATTGAAAATAGTTTTTTATAATTTCTTTAATAAATTTTACTTTTTTTTTACCTGTGGGAAGAAATCTTTGAAATTAATTAATTAGTCTTTTCCTATAAAGGCAAAATTCTCAAGTCTATTAATATTCTCTTGTGCTGTGGCTGTGAACTTTAAGATTCTATTACGAAATACGTCTCTTATATTCTACAAGAATTATTTCCCCATCTATATAATCTATATATACTTTACTATTAAAACTTTGAAATATCTGTCTCGACAATTTGACTCAAACAAAATTCATAGCAAGAAAAAACAAAATTAAATGAACAATAGCCACCCAATATAATTTACACGAACATTCCAAATACTTACAACTTTCCCTATTTACGCAGACATTTGAGGGAGAAAGCATATGTATAGGACATTATTACTATATCATTATTATACAGAAAGTCATATACATATATATGACGAAGTATCCTTCGAGCTTCAACTATCTACAGACTCCGATATAAGAGTTCTGGATTTATGTACGTTAATGTGCACTGGGAATTAATTAGGAGCGCCGAATATTGTTATTATTATTATTTAAGTTTTCGGGGTATTTATTAGAGGAAACTTTTCTCATCTTGCTTTCGTAATTCATTCTTCATTCCTCACCTCCCACACCTCTTGCAAAATCCTGGAATATGTATATTTTATGTTCTTTTATAATTCTATATGAACTGACGCACACCCAAACCAAATGAACTTATTTCCTATGCCTATTTAAGAACTCTGAACCTATTTTGAACGTCTTGTAATAATAATAATAACTAATAATAAGTGAACTTCAGTCTTCTGCTGGATTTGTCAATCTTTAATAATTAAATTTTATTATAATTATTATTTTTAGGTATTATCATATCCCCAAACTTTATCTATTCCTTATTGTGGAATATGATCTCATTATACCTCACCTATTCTTCCGCGTTTTCCTTTGATTTCTCTCATATCCCTCGTCATCACCATTCTAATTCTATACAAAGTTTGTATTTTAGTTTTTTACGAGTTGCGTAATGCGTTGATATAAAATACTATTGCAAGGAAGTTGAGAAAATTACTTGTTTCATAAATAAATTTATAGCTTATATACATATAATGATATAGCATGTGGAGAGTATTTCCGAAGTAGTATTTTCGTATGTAAATAAATCCAAATTTGGAAATTATTGTTCAAATGTGCCGTTTTGTTGGTGAATTTGGTGTGATTAATTTTATGGTGAAACTTCCCTCTCGTATATATACTATAAATTCATATATTTGACGGACAATCCCTTATTTTGACTTTGGCATAATAAGGGATAAGTTCTCTCTTCTCTTCTCTAGTTTCTCTTCTCTAGTTATTACAAAAGAGAGCAAGTGTGAGAGAGAGAGAAATAGAAATTTTACGGAAAAGTGCTTCCCGCAGTTTTCTCACCAGAGAGAGAGAGAGAGTGGCGGAGGAAATGAAAGCTTTTTTGACCAAGTATTAATATAATAGAAATATGTACAGGGAAGTTCCAGGAATTTCCACACTCACACACACACACAAAGCCATTATATAGTCTTCCCTTTTATGCTGCTGCTTTATTTTATATCTAATTAATTGCGTAATAGTTATATAGAAATTATATGTATATACATATATGCATTTTGCCTTATTTTGCCATGTGTTTGTAATTTTGTATTATGTATTTGTATTAATATTAAAGTGTGTGTGTATGCGAGGCTGCGGGGGAAATGAGTGGCGGGGTCTATTAATTTTCATTATTTATTTATTTTTAAATTATATAATGTAATTATACAAACTCAAACAAGGCCAAGATGGATGTGAAGGATATAAAAAACCAAAAGGCTTATTATTATAATATTGATATTAAATGTGCACACCTCTCATCCTCCTCCTTCTCCTCCTATGGAAATATAAACGGGAGAAAATTATATGCTTTGTTTTATATATCTACTTGAAGTTTGTGAAGATAAAATTAATAATTTAATTAATTTACGGAATCCAGGAATAATATAATTAATTTACCGAATTCAAGAATAATTTAATTATTTTTAATATAATTAATTATTTTTGTACTTATAAAAAAAACTCGTCCTATACCTTTTATGAACTTTGTAGTAATTATTCTTGTTAAAATAAGCTCTAATAACTTGATTCTATATTAAGTAAAATATTCATTTGTGGAAAAGTAAATAATTAAATTTGTGTGTTCATTCTTCCTCTGTATTGCAGACTCTTCATTTTTTCAATACGCCTCCGATGATCGGGGAGAATGAAATGCGAGACGTATTTGTCGAAGCGGATGCACCTAGGCCGAAGGCTATCAAGTTTTTCCAGTCGAAAAGTGAGTGTGAGTTTCCAAACAAAACAAAAAAAACTTCTACTCTTCACTATGTTCTATGTGTTTATTTCTCAATTTTGTGTTTGTTTTTTTATACACATTATAGGAGAAGGTAGATATAAGGATTTCATCAAGGAAATTGATTTTTTTGAAATTTATGTCAATTTTCAGTACAAGATTCACGGAACACGAGTGAAAGGAGCTCATCGGGGCTCTGTGTATAGTAGATGTCAATGCAAAATGAATTTATTGTTTGTCAAACGCGTTGCTCGCTAGTAATAATACTGAATCTTCGTCAGGTCAGTACAAAGAACAGATTTAGTTTTTAATTTAACACCAGAGAATTTCATCAGAAGATTTTTAAATATAGCAATTCGTGAGCAAATCAAATTAAAAATGACAACAGCAACAATAATAGAAGCTAAAAATTTAAAAGCTATAATTTTCTTGTAATAAAATATAAAGAAATCCTGAATTCCCATGTAAAAACAGTGGCGTTTGAGAAAGAAGAAGGAAATAGTTGACAATACAGGCATTTGTGAATTTTAAGGGGGAAAAACTCTCAAAAATTATAAAAAGAAAATCAGATGAAACATGCAATAATAATTTATAATTTGTAGGCAAAAGTGTTTGGAACATAAAAAACATTATATATGAATTAATTAATAGCGAAATAAATAAAATTAATTTGTGAAATAATTATGATATATATGAAAAGTGAAAGTTGAAGAACGGAGGAACACGAAAACTTATACAGAGACACACAATCAGAAATCAAAACAAAACATATAAAGCAGTATTATGAATATAAATACTTTACACACGGCAAAACACAAAAAACTATAAATTCAAAAACACATGGAATACGGCGATGACAGGAAGGTAGTTAAATCTTAATGGCTAAAAATAAAATTAATTAATTAATATCAATATTAATCAACCTAAGTATACATATGAATCTTATAGATTATTCAAGATTTATCAAAACTATTTACAATTTAGGATGACTCTGCTATACAGATAATTAAATAATTATTATTATTAAAAATGTAAATATTATAATATCCGTAACATTAAGGTTTCCTCTACATTATTACAAATATTGTAAAAAAAAGACAATTTGAAATTACAAATTCATCAGTGTTTACATCATCTTCCCAAAAGCAAAATTTTCCCTCTCGGAGTTTGAAATGAGACAATTTTGGAAAAAAATTAGACAATTTCGGAGGGAAAAGTTTGACAATTTTGGGGGGAAAGATGGACAAATTCGGGAAGAAAGTTCGACATTTTTTGGAAAAAATTTAGAATTTTTGCAGAATGAAAATCCAATGTCGTCCTTTATTGCTGGTATTATTTTTTTTTAATGAGTCACATAGGATATTCTAGAGTGTAAATAAAAAGTGATAATTCCTCTCAAGTCCTGATCTCCTAGGATAAAGTAAATAAATGTAGCTGAAAACCACGTTAA
>JAQGAK010003645.1:0-14402 GCA_034696945.1 Lipothrix lubbocki
TATTCCTAGATCAGTACAAAAAGACTGTTCTTCCTCTAGTAACACGGGTATAATAAAAATATAATTGATTTTTATTTTACAATTTACAATAAGTTGAAAGCACTATTTCCGCTCGAATGATCCGTTGGACCCATTTGTGCCATGATAGCTGGAATCCGAATTAAGCTGACAACTTTTGGCCAATGTTGATTTTCCGATTGCAGCATCTCAGTGGATCATCTCCAAGATTACAAATAATACGGCATCTGCTGCGACTTGCCTTTGGTTGCCACGGTGCAGACCTGTTTTCGAATACGAATATTATCCGATTATTCAATTCGAATTCGAATCAAACCGAATACAATATCAAAGAGATGATTGATTTTTCAAACCGAATTCGAACATCAAAATGAATACTACTCGGATATCAAATCGAATACAAACCAAATGCGAATATCGACGTTCAATTGAAATTCGAATAAATTTCGAATACAAATATGCAACTAGTCATTGATTCGTATTTGAATTGGTTTTGAATTTGGTTTTGCGAATAATGTGCCACGTCTTGAAAAACTTCAAATTGATTAACGCAACACATTTTGTATTACCCTAATTCAATTGAATTTAACTTTATTAACATGTTTAAGTTAGATCGGGAAAAAATTCGCTGGTTTTTTTTCAACGA
Source organism: Lipothrix lubbocki (assembly GCA_034696945.1). Lineage (NCBI taxonomy): Eukaryota > Metazoa > Arthropoda > Collembola > Symphypleona > Sminthuridae > Lipothrix > Lipothrix lubbocki. Next base: position 665 of record JAQGAK010003645.1, read on the forward strand.
ACATATAATAATGTACTGCAGTACATACCAAAATAATGTATTAAATTCCAGACGAAAATTTAGAAATTGTTTTTAATAAGTCTTTTCCATTTTTTAAATAAACGTAAAAAGTATTTTAAATAACTACTACAATCTCCGAATTCTTATGGGTTCTATTGGTATATATAGTTCCAAAATTATTAGGATTGATTAAATACTAACTAATTTACAATGTATTGATATGAATTAATGAGGCGGCGAAAAATTCCGTTTGTAAAGACCACATCATTGCATTTAAAAGACCCGTAGACGGTCACAGTTTTTAACAATGTAGTTATTAATATCTCATTTTTGAAAATTTCGTTATTAATTATTTGTTAGCTTGGATATGTAATAATTAACAAATGTACAAATAAAATCAAAATACAATTTAGTTATTATTTAATTTGATACCTATTGTAGTTTTTGATGGGTTGGCAACATGGTGAAAAAACGTGTTTAATTAGGTATCAAAATCCAGTCCTTTTCGAATACTAGACCCAACAATGAGCTGAATAAAAAAATATTGTTGTATTCGAAAAACCAAATTCGAATACAATCCGAACCGAACCAAATTCAATTCGAATTTTTTAATTCAATTGAAAACCGAATACAATTCGATTTCAAGCTGTTCCACTTATTCGGTTGAATAAATCGAATTGAAGTTTTGGATTGATTTGGTTTAAAAACCGGATACAAATGGGAGACGAAATTGAAGTTGAATTTGAAATTCGAATTCAATTCAAATACGAATTTGAAAATAATCGGTTTGAAAACAGGTCTGCCACGGTGTCACGAACGAACATGTTATACAATGTTGGGAAGAAATATCTTGTTTTTTTCAGGAACGTGAAATTATTTTCGCAAGGTTTTTTCCTTTTTCCCCTGATTGTGAAGATGTAAGCCGATATTTTTGAATTTTCATCTTATGATTTTTGTGTGGTGTGGTCTTACCTTACTGACAAATCCAGTTTTATCCAGATTTCCTGGAATTCCAGTAAAATACAGAGCCTAATTCGTCGATATTCGGATTCTCCATAATTGATTTGTCTGATCTGTTATATTTTTGGAGGTTTGGACTTTAATTTTGTCCCTGATTTCGATGCACAACGGAGAGCGTATTTTACAAGATGTTGATCGTTGGAAAGCCAAAAGCCAACTAGCCAACGATGAATGTTATAATAATAACCATGAATCTTATTTCGATGCAGACCGGAAACTCCTGACATCTGTAAGTGGATCAATTTGTCTACTTATGAATTTATTCTAATTTGAATTAGTACATATTCATTTTCACCAAATTAAATAGCATTCGTGGGCATCGTGGGCCAGGCCCAAAGTTGATGAATCAAAAATACCAACTACCGACTACATAATTTATGCAAAAATTTCTTACAAGATATAAATGCGTTTTCAAAGGTGTTTTTACGATTTTGTGAATCAGATTTTGACAGCACTAATGACATACTTGATCATCCTGATACAATTCAAAGATTCGGACTCACATCCGCAAGATGGCATGGCGTACACACAGGCGCAACTACTACAGCAAACTTTAGTTTAATTGAAATGCTAAACTAACTTCTGATTCTAATTATTCAAAAGTTTTACAGTCTAGAGGGGATTTTCTTTAGGTGTTTCGCACAAATTCCTTTAAGTCGTCAGCCATATCTGGTTGCTGTTTAAATAATGCGTGGATTCCAAAGTGACTTTTTTATTAAATCCAGTTCTGGTGAGGCCGAATCCTCTTAAAGCTTCCGAAGAATTCCCATTGGGCTGGTAAATTACCATCGCGATGGTCTTACCGACAAAGCGAATCTGCCATCGTTCTCTGTCACAAAATTCCTCAAATTCTTCATCCACGAAAATAATGGCCTTGTTCTCCTTTACGCCCAGACAATTCCGTTCTCCCAAGTGTGGATTTTTTATTAAGAAGGCCGAAAAATCTTGACTTGGTTCTGCCACCAAATGACTCTCATTGCATCGTTTACATTTCCCAGTTAGGCACCAATACTCCGGCTGTTCCAGCTCTCCCATGCGGGTTTTGTAATGGAAGACGTAGGAATCATGGATGTTTTTAATTGTGAAGTACAGGCCGAAGACCACGGCTTTGATTCCTTGAGAAAATCTGTTGGTCAAGTTGAGAAATCCGATGGGATCAAAAAACTCGGCTTGGGTTGTTAAGTGGTGGGCCAATCGGAGCAATTCTCCTCTAGACATGGAAAAGTTTTTGTTGGCCATGATGCTGTCAAATAGAAAATTATAGCCCTGGAGCCTATTGACAGGGTTATAAATATGCATGATGAAGTCCAACGTTATATTAAAATTTTCGCTGGTATAATTTTGGCTGATGACTCTCCGTAGAATTTCCAGTACTTGAGGAGCATCGTCTAATTTTGCAAAATAGTAGTGCGCCGTTTTGAGATCTCCGTCTTGAAGGGCTTTAATCGCAGAATTTAATTTCGCTTCGATGAACGCTTCCGGGAAGTACGGTTCATCAAATGAAGGACAAAGCACTGGCTCCGATGTCGCGGATTCTTCCTCCGTTAAAAGTTCTTCGTTCCATTCGCCCACTGTGGAACTAATTTTAAGGAACATTATTACCAGCAAGATTTGGTGAACCATTTTGTTGTGATACCTGAGGGTTGTTTAATAAAATTAAGAAAATTATTAGTTTCAAGTTTATGAAAGTCACGAGTATAAATTCTTGTATCGATTAAATATGCAGCAATTTTTAATATTATGTTTTTACATTTAGAATTGTTTTTATTCTAGAGTTTATTTCAGTTCTATTGCTTTTATAACTTTATAGTAGCAATATGGTTGTCCGTGTAAATAATTTATTTAGTATTTTCTTCCTCACAAGACAAATTGTGATTACTATAATTAATAACGTCAGTAAATTATGAACACATTTTGTTCAATAAATGAAAAGTAACAAAGCTAATTAATTTCAAAAATGTAGTATTATTGAAAATATTTTGAATTACTCTGTGAATACAAGTCAAATTAAATCTTTTCAGGGTAAAGATTGGAAAGTAGGATTTGCGTCTAAAATCTAATTTTAAGAGCGAAGGTGACTCCTCTGTTATTACCAGAAATTATCTTTCCAAGCTTGTCTCAAACTTTGACCCAATGGATTAAAGATTAGTTACCTTCTGGCTAAGCAAAGTGTTTCTTATGAAATCCATGTTTCTCGAGTGTCAATTTATGATTTTGTTGTTAAATTGGTAAATATTCTTTTGGCTTCTTGTTTGTTTACTTTAGAAATCTTTGGCTTTGTGTAATAAGTGGTTCCTGTCACGTCACATGTATCTCTTATGGGTTAAATACTTTTGATTGTGAGCGTTAGTTAAGTAATTTAGGCGTAAAAAATGTACTTGAAGATTAAAAATACTCTTAGAAGGTTATGCATACTATTGAAATGTATTTTATTAATAACTGAAACGAACATTTGGAAAGAAAGTGCTATTTATCTTTTCAGGTACAGAAATTCAGATTGTTGTATAGGTTCATCACTGCAACAGCTTTTAATTTTTTTTATTTAGTAATCATATACAGAAATATAATCTCAATTTGTCAAATACATCAGATTTTTAATAATAATTTGTCATTAAAGAACAATATGTATTTCTTACGTAGAATCTTTAACAAGTCCATCCCGTTTATCTAAAAAGTAACAAATGCTCCTTGTTGATGGCAGTTTACTTTTCACAGCAATCAATGCTTGAATTTATTGACCACGCGATGACTAAATAATGGTTACAATTTTGGCGGATGTTGAGTTTCATAATTAACTATAATTAATGTTTAATTTTACTTATATTACACACTTAACAATATTCCTACAATCACTTGTTCAGCCTTTCCAAATCCCCAGTCATCCATGGCTTCTTCTTTTTTCATTTATTATTTAATATTTAGCATCATTATTATATACTCATTTCAATGTTAGTCTAAATTTTTGACCCTCCTTATACTTTAGAGCTTAATTGATTTTAATTTCCTTAATACTTTGTATTCTAACAAGTATTAATTTTACTAGAATTTTTACACAATTGTTTCACAGTGCCCCGTTCATCGGAATTGCAACTTTCTCACATTATTACTATATTACAGAAAAAAAATTCTCATTTTTGACACTCACTATTAGCATACCAAACATATTTTTCAAGGAGGTGAATAATCTTTTTAGTCATTGCTAAAAATAGAATTTTATTATATGGATTTCGGCAAAAATCAGTTTCGTTGTCATTGAAGAATCTAATCGTTGATGTAAAAATTCAATCATCAACATTATAGAGAGACTTACTGGTGACTTAGCAGAAGAGACTGACTATTTAGAAGATATTTAGAAACAAAAGGATTCACAAACAATCATTTTTACGGATTTGATTGGTTTTAAGCACTACAGCAGTAATTTATTTTACAGCACTTCTAACACTTAGTTTTGGTATATATCCCATTTAAAATCTTTAGCTTTAATGGCCGTTGTTCAAGTTCAGCTCTTCCAACTGAAAATATAAAAGATAGAAATGAATTAATATTAACAATATATGTACAGAATATTTCGTTTTCTTAATATATTCATTTGAATATTTGAACACCAATGTTTTACAGTAAGTGAAATAAACTGGACATATTTTTGATCATACTTCTCCTTCAGAATCAACCTCATCGTCGGAACCATGATGAGACGGTGCAGGGGTGGTACCACGGGAAGAGGTTGGTGATGGGGGGGCTGAAATTGGTCGTGGGTAATTCATTCGGCCTCCAGTGCCAACATCATCTTCATCCGGCAAATCAGGATAGACGGTTCGCAGGGCTTTCATCCTTGATTGTCGGTAGTACTGTAATATTTAGAAATTATGCATATTATTTCCTTAATTATTCATTATTTATTTTGTATTAAATCCATTTTATTAAATAGGAACCGTACCACTCCTAAGTTTCTCCAGTCCAGGAGATCCGAGAGTCGCTCAGTACGATTACGCTGAATGATACGTTGCCGACGGTTGAGCTTGCAAAAATCGAACATCTGACTGGCGAGTTGATTGACGCTCTCATCCAAACTGATGTGCCGACGGTCAACAATATAAATCCCATAGCTTTTGGGATCCGCAATCTGCTCGGCCATGAAGCAACCAAAGCCGGATAGATTAGTGGTGACGGAGGGAATGCCCATGACAGTACACTCTCCTGGAGTGTACCCCCAGGGTTCGTAGTAAGACGGGAAGACTCCCAAGTGGCAGCCTCTCACAAACTCTTCGTAGTCCAAGCCAAAGAGGGGATTCGTCCCGCTGAGAAACTCCGGGTGGAAGATGACCTTGACGCGGTCATTAACGGAATTAAAAAGCTGGCATCTCCTTAAAGCCATAAGTACGGGGTCCTTGTGGTCATCCACAACATTGTGCGTCGTGATTGGTGGCAGTGTGGAGCGCTGAAGAGAGAAGATACATCGCTTGACCTTCACTAAATCTTCCTTCAACAGAAGTTCATTTGGGCTTGGCAACCTTCCGCTAATTTTGGGAGGTAAAATTAATTAAAATAAAAATAATTGCTATAAATCTGCACTAGACTTGTACTTATAAACCAACAAATTAATAATTGTTATAATAAATCGATTGCAGCTGCAAAAGAAATTAATAAGACACTAAACAATTTAATAATTACCTTAAGCAAATGTCATACATCCGCTTTCCAATGGTCTGCTGGAGATTCTGAATTGTCTCCCGAAGACTTTTCGTCAAAGCTTGACCTCTTAAGCTTTCGACATTAAAATTGGCGGTTCGTGTTGGGAAAATCATGAAAGCAACTACAGTTGTCTGAGATCCACTGGTCTGTAAATGAATATTCACTTTTTTAAATTGTACTGGATATTTTGTGTAAGTGGGTAATTTATTAGACGTAATAAGTTAAGGTATTTTTATAAAATAATAAAACATTACTTTATTTTTAAACCTCAACTGACCTTGAGCGCATGATTTAATCTGGCCAAAGATTCAATAAAAATATCCGCTCCTTTATTTCCAAACTCGTAGCGTCCGGCAATAAAGAAATACAAGGTTTTGTCCAAGTCAAAGTCAAAATGACCGTAAAAGTGACCTCGCACAAATTCATTGATTTTCTCCTTTGAAATTGCGTGAAGATTCTGGAATTCGTGGAGAGCTGAGAATTTCTTCACATTTAGACCATTCGGAGTAATGAAGTCGGGTTTTCTTTTGATCAAGTGCTCAGCTTCCAAGCCTGTATCAATTGTAATACTTAATTAATACTTAATTAATTTTAATGTTTTTTTAATTCATTTTTTTTTTACAAAAATGTAATACGTGCCCGTAATCTCTGACACAGTGGTGAAAACGTGAGACATGTGAGAAGCTGCCCTTTCCATGCAGTATCGGTGGTAAATCTGTCGTCGGCCTGCTTCTTCATCTATATTAAACTGTTAGCAGTTGTTTAAAAAATAGGTTCAAGAATTGAATTTAAAACATAGCTAAGTCAAGTCTAATTGCTTATCATAAATTTCAGACCTAAGCTGAATATCGGGAATGCAAAATTTTTTGATTTCCTCAAAAATACCAAAAACGGATTGTTTGTATACTTAAAAGTAGGCACATATACACACACAATTTTTTCAACAATGCCCATACATTTAAATTTTCTAGTCTATAGTTATGTTAAATCGGATTTAATATTGGGGTTCTACGCATCATTTCCTTTATTTGAGTATAGGGTCGATGGGGTTGCGTTTCGAAATCGCTTAGCAGTGACCAATTCTATAGGGCTAAAGGGTATTTTTTTTAATTGTTAAATATTTGACCTAACATTTACATTGCTGAACTGAATACAGTATTTTAACGCAAGTATTCCAATAATAGCCTAGAAAATTTTTGGTACTGAGAACATAAATTTTTAGCACTTTAGAAATTCTGCAGTACAAACCGTATGTGCATTGAAAATTCTTTGTTTCGTGATCTTAGGGTATCTTTTTATGCTGAACAAAAAAAAATATACCATACGTGTTTGGTCGCTATTTTACTTGCAGAGCTAAAAAACCTCAATTTTGAAGTCTAAATTGCACAGTTCTAAAACAAGGAATGTCAATTTCTCAAAGCCCTGGGTGTTTTACTCTAGACAATTTATTTTCCTTTGATTTGCGTCCTCGATTATGAAAATCGGCTGAATAGTATTGTCACAATCTTCAAATCCGCGGAACCCTCTTCCGAGACCTTAAGGATTCCCATTTAAATGCATGGGCATTGTTGAAAAATTAATTTTGTGTGTATATGTGTGTACTTATATGCAAACTATCCGTTTTTGGTATTTTTGAGGAAATCAAAAAAATTTCCATTCCCGACCTTCAGCTTAAGTTTGAAATTACTGTACATAAAGTACTTATACGAAACGGAAAGAAATATGACAAACTTTGTCTAAATTATTGTAAAAATCAGTCGCTCCAGCGCATAGAAACCGTCCAAGCAAAGTAGCGTGAGTGGTGAACACAGTGGCGACATCAACACCCCAGAGGCGCAGCATAATGAGCCCAATTCCAGCGAGCCACTCATGAAAATGCGCTACGATCCTGGGCGTGTCCTCAATGTAATCTTGTGCGGCGACGCGGAAGTCCGCAATGAACTGCGCGACCAAAAATCCAAAAATTACGGAGTCATTGCATTCAATGTCCGAGTGGGGAATGCCGATTCCAGTTTTGTCCCACAATTCCTGACGCCACTCGTTTAACTTCCAGGAAGCGGAACCAATGTCAAAAAGTACTATTTGCGGGTTCCCATCCACCAGCCATCTACCGGCCCTAACCTGTACATTTTTGTAACAATAAAATTCAATACTTTTCAATTTTCTAAAAGATTCAATTTTGAAATGAAGCAACATACGTTATAACCGCGTCCTCTCATTTTATTCACAGCAACTTGAAAGGGACTTCCTTCAGGGAAATCCTCAATTTCTACTTCGTGATTAGCACAATGCTCCTTGTAGGGTCCGAAGAGACAATACTGGTCTCCCATTTCCTCCGTGGACACATAGGCCTTTGACCGAATGACAGTGTAGATGCCACCGACTTTATTTGCAGCTTCCCAGGCAATCTCCAAGCACCAACGGTTCTCCATGATTGCAGACTCACCGCGGTCCATGAAGTTCGTCAGGTCATGGACACTCTCAGAGCGGTAAAATCGACGAGACAGCTTAGACGCCATCTTGTTTTGAAATTACGATCTATAGACTTGACCTCTTGACTCTTCCTGCAAATATCTGTGTGACCAAATTTTAAGTTACTAATAATTACTATATTATTATTTTTATCGGGGTTCTTTATTATTTTACACATTAATAATTCCGTCACTTATGTTTTCTAAACTGTTGTTTCATTTTATACTCCAAGCTTCCGTACCAATCGTACAATTTAATTAGTTTTTTTCTAATTCATTTTTTCCAATTAAAAATTACTGATACGATCATTTTAATTAAAACAAATAATAGTGCAAAATCTATATCTACTTGTTATGTACAATTTATAATTATATTAGCATTTTAGTGCTCCCCAAACCAAGCCCCAAATTTGGCTATTTTTTCAGTTTTTTCCACATTACATGCGTTACATGCAACTCACATGGCTAAATTTCACCAAACTGGCTAAATTTTGTCTGTTCTACAAGAATCTGGCAAAAATGGCCGTTTTCGGATTTTGCCGGTATACTTGGCGAAATCGGCCAAACGATTTTTGGCGAAAATCTACAATTTCTTGCAAATTTTTTATTTCTCGCAAAAAGCTCTAAAACGTCACGAAGTGACGGTATTTTCACTTTCTGGAAAAGTACTTTTTTCAACTGGCGAAGTTAGTTAGTAGGCCCATTTTCAAAACTTTGACCAGCCATAACTCGCTCAATTCTTATCCGATCGAGTTGAAACCGGTGCCATTCGATTTCCAATCTTCTGAACAAAACACAAATTTGGATACATTCAGACAAAATTTGTCGTTTCCACGGCAGAAGGCCAAAAAGTTGCAAAAAAATGATTGTACTAGATTTTTGAAAATTTTTATCTCCGTTGTTTACCGTCCGATTTTGATAGGGTCTCTTTAGAGACGATCATTTTACATATACACAACACAAGTTCAAAATCGAATAGTAATTTTTGACGTTATTCATCAAAAACTGCAAACACCTGTTTGTACACAGCTTGGTTCAGCGAGGGTTATGTGGAATATGTAGTATAAGTGAAGCTAGAACGAAAAACCAGCCTTAACATTCAATAATCCAGCAGACGAGTATCTTAAGTATATCTCGAAAACTGCTGATTCAGCGACTTATGAAAAGACACGATAATGAAGTATCATGTAGATATACTGTGTTAAAGCTAAGCAAAATAGTAAACTTGTCATGTATGATCTACATACGAACATTAAATTATCTTTTAAGTTAGTCTCCTAACTAATATCATTTAGCGCTCATAAGCACGACGACGGGGCGAATGTGTGCATATTTATTTCAACACGACTATTAGTCAAGTCATGGCAGCAGAACAGACCACTCAGCTAATCAGCTCAATCGCGATCATGGAAGGGCTTTACGTAACCTAGCATAACCCCCTGTAATCACAACTCTTTAACATTTTAATCGTCGAGCGCTCCACGCTGCTGGACGAAAAACAACTGCTGGAGACAAGGCCAGTCTCTTTCAATAAACATATGACCCTTTATCTCCAATCCTAACAATTTATGACGAAACAATCTCTCCTCATTTATCTCTACACCATCCAGACTGACTTTAAAAATTATTCTCCATATTAATCCTATTAATTCTATTTAATTATACACAGAGGATTATAAAAATACAACATAAATTAAGTTGCAGAAATCATGTCAATTTATGTGCAATTTAAAATTCAACAAATCAAATCAATTTTTTAGAATTTTTTAATCTAATCTATTATTATAATATAATATGCTTTTGTATTAAATTAGGCGTATGCTCCCGACAATTTTCACAATTTCCTCACCCTCATGAGTATAATATTATCAATTAGTTAATTGGACGTATAAATAAAATAGACACTTACGATAAATCTTTCAAAAACCTGGAAATACGAAATACTCTTGTGGGAACAAAATGAAATTAATAATTCTTGTCATTGGAAGCACGCGTCCTTGGTGTACCCACTTGTAAAAATTCATCACTCTCTAAAGTGTGTATGTTTGCTAAAGCTAATATTTTCACATAGCAGTGTAAGTCTACATATAGCGTAGCTTAACATTTATTTATATCATAACGAGTTAAAAATGTAAATTAAAAAGATATTGTTATAAACGCATTTATTTTGGTTTTATCTTTGTTTGCATCCTCAACTTTTCCGAGTGCAAATCCAACAACAAGCGCATCTCAAGTAGTCAAGTTGTTGTTGATGAAGGTCTGATGTTGTACAAAATATCGACTGGACTGGAGGTTTGTGGGTTTCCATTACACAGAACTAGCGGATTCGATCGATACCAAACGAACTTGACACACTGGACGAGAAAAATTTGTAAAATGAATTCTTTGGTAGCAATGTTGGGGACGACAATCACATTTTATACCCCACAATAACCTGATGAATACATCTAAACTACATTGCATTTTGCATTTACCACTTTCTTCTACATTATTAAATAATAGCTAAGAAGATAGTTTTATATTCAACTTCCATTTAAATAATTTTCTATAGTGTAATTGCCATTAATTGAATTTTCAAAGTAATCTCTTTTATGAACTCCTTATTCCTTAGTTCTTACACATGTTTAACCATCCTAATTTCATGAGCTTAATATAAGTATAATATAATGACAATTTCGCAAAAAAACGCCTAGTTGCCTGCATTGTAATTCATAACAAAATGAAATACTAATAAATTATTTGATTTAAAACTTTTAGTGATTTTGTGTCCTGTAAAATAGTGGTAGTAGTCGTCGTAGTAGAACTTTATTCGGAATATAAAGTACAAATTATATTACAGTGTCAATGCAAAAAGTTGAATTATGATTATAAAAAATTCTTAAATGAACTTACAAGGCCACCGGAGGAGGAAGAAATGTAAAATATTTTGTTGCAATGACGTGCGTAAACCCCGCACCGCACTGAAAAACTTTTCTTCCTCCGGCGACCGTATAGCCTTGAAAGATTTGTAAATTGAAAATCCCTCTTATATAAGCAACTCCTTACATGTTCACTTACATGTTCCTTACATGTTCCTTACTCTCAACTCAAGATGCTAACGAGAAAGTGTTCCTTCGGTTTGGTGAAATTCATTTTTCTCCCCAAGTTTTTATGCATGTTGCATTTTTGCTGTTAATTATTAGAATATTAATGCTTGAGGTGTACCTTTATATCTGATTGTGATGTGAGTGTATTAATATTGCCAAAAGCAATAATAATAATTCTGAATAACAAGAAGATATGGTAAGCCAAAAGATTTTTCATAACTAAGCTCCCCTGAATATTGCATCTTCATCTTCCAATATACAAAAAATCCGCAAACCTACGTCTCTGTTGTTGGCTTAAATAATGGAGTGAATATGCTTTAAGACGCTGTCGTATACATAGTAACTGTTTTCAAATTGCGCTATGAGTTGAGACACCAAACGATTCTTGCACAAGGATCTTAGAAATCCCAAAATAATCACCTATACGTTCTTCTGCAGTAAGTAACATCTGAACCGAGCTAAACTTGTACTCAACGAGGTGAGGTTCAGTATGTTATTTTCTGTGTTGCTATATGAAGGGAAACGAAACATTTAGTAATGATCTCTTTAATATCGTATCATTCCACGTGCTCTTCGACCTTCCGAAACACTGGCGCCTGGCTTGCATTTAATTTATTATTTTTATTTTTTTAGCATATTTTTATCTTTCAGCTGAATTAGTTGCATTTTGTCGCACTATTTATGTTTTAATTCCAATCTTTGAACTTGTTTATTATCTAGTTTTCTTTACTGTGGAACTTAATGTATAGGTAATTTCTTTTATGAATATTGTTCAGTTGTCTTATTTTCATATTACTATATTCAATATTACATATTTATTTAGTTATTTTTGCTAGAATTGTTAAACTAAAATAATTTCAAATATAGTAGGATCGCCAAAATAGTAAGTGTTTCACCCAACATATTATCCATACCAAATACCAATTCACCTGCAGTAAAACGAAGTTCATGTTTTAGTAGCACACATTTTTTACAAAATTTGTAGATGAAGTTCGAAAATTCTGAAAGGAATTAGGTGAAAGTAAAATTATAAAAAATCTCGCAATATTACCTGCTTTTTAATATGCCCCGGTGGGGTAAAATGGCAGGAAATACACCTAAAAATGACAAAAATATATGGAAAATGGGGACGCCGAAAGAAGAGAAGCACGTGTTTACAAAGAATAGGAACCTTAACGCTCTTAGTTTCTTACTCACTCACCCTAAATATTGACGAGTCTACTCGTAAAGTTACTTAAGTAAAATTGTCGGAGTAACAAGGAATAAAGTTGTGAACGCTGCAGAAAATCTGAGTGTTGTGATTAACTTACTATTGACTATAAGGTTATACAGAGCTCAAATTAAAGCATTTAAACATGGCTGTATTATATAAATGTACAAGCTTAATTCAAATGTATTATAGACGTAGAAATCATTTAATACATATATTGGCAAAAGAAGTGAGCATGTAAAGCTGACAAGCTGAGGCTCAAGTAACCTACTTGGCGATTAGAGTTGTAATGTACCTTGCTAAGCGGCGACGGCGACCAGAAGGTCACACAGACAATTCTCTTTTAAAATATTTATAGTCTATGCAGATAACTTTAATGTACATGAAGAAATGTTTCCCCCGTATATCCTTCCGTTTCTACATATCCACTCATCATGTGCATGCATAACAATATCTACATCTCCAATTCAAATTATATTACGTGTATTATGTATCATCTACATATCAAATTATCTGCGTAATTTTGTTGGTTCTTATGTATCATGTATCCCTACAAATGTCGTTTTCCTATCTTTCGAACGGTGTGTGTCAACCATTTCCAATAAGAATTCAGATGGCAAAATAGACCGTGACAATATGTACGAAATATGCAAAAATTATTTTTCAACGAGATAGCCTCTGTCCAAGTATCTTGATAAATCAATTTCACGCCCAAGAAAGTATAATAGCATGCCCCTCATATTGCCGTTAATCCTTACAGCAGTTCATACCTATATAATATTATCATTTACTATATCGCCAATCTTAGATTAGAACATATTTCTAAACTTAAGATTTATCGGAACTAATTGTTCTCCAGCATTTTACCCGGAATTTAGCATTGCTTCTTATTAATATAATAAAAATGCGATGATCGATATTTAAAAAATTGTACATTGTAGATATAAAAAGATTAAAAAATTAGTTTGTAGATTAAAAATCTTCGAAACCCCAGACACGGGTGTCATCGGTTAAGGCCTCCTCCGATGCAACATATCATATGTATAATGACAAATTTTAACGTTTCAAGTTTTTAAAGAAGAATTTAAAAATTTACTTTCATTTTAAAATGTAATTTATTGTTAATATTTTAGTGTAATTATATTTTAGAATCCTATTCATATATGTATATGCGCGATTGAAAATTATATTTTAGAATCACATTCAAATATGTGCGCGATTGAATCACGTGCCGTGTGATTTCATATGCGCATGCGTAA
>JAQGAK010003646.1:0-14401 GCA_034696945.1 Lipothrix lubbocki
TGCAGTAAAGTTCGTTGAAAATCATGACGAAGTATTCAGGGCGTTTGAAAAAACTTAAATAGATGTAGGGCAGACCCACCCATCCACACATGGCAAAGAACACTTGTACAGGAACATGGAATATGCTGTCGTCATGGAAAAACATAAGCCCATGGAGCAGGCGCGCTGTTAGAATAATGTTGTGAATACACGTGTACCCCAGCATTAACCTATAAATTAAATTCTTCCACCAACTATTTTGGAGAGAAATTCGGAAATCATTTGATCGCTCGGCATTAATTTGTTTGCATTTAGCAGGATTCAAACCCCGGAGTAAGCCAATTTTGCTCAGCGTAATGACTTCTTTGTCCAATGCTGAACTTTCTTCCCGGAAGTTGTCCGCAGCGTGAATACGAATAGGCAGAAGGAGAAATTTCGAGCAAATAGAAAGTAATAAAATATTGTTTCGATTTTCCCCTTGTACCAACATTGCGCTAGCGGAAGAACGCTGGATTAGAAGTAAGCGTCTGTTCTGAATTGCCAGTATTATCAAAGAAGCTCACTTGAAATATCTTGGAGCTATAAATGCAAATATAGAAAATTGGGTAACGTCGTGTACAAATTACAAATAATGTTTAAATCGGAACTTCCTTATTGGGAATATCAATGTAATTAACCTGGATTGGTAACAAACCTGGCTTAAAGCTTACTGGCGTGAAAGTTTAATCAAGTCGCATAAATACTTGACTTACTTACACAATAATCAAATTATCTGATATGTAAAACGTTTGGCTAATCAAAAAATATTTGTTTTTTAGTACACAATGAAGAACCTATAGTTAAGAAATAAATGTTGAAATTGCTGTTTCCTGCTTCATTAAGTGTATATAAGTTGCGAACCTAATGCTTTCTGACGTAAATGCAGGCTTTGGAAATGAAGATACCACATCAAAAATAATAATTTAAATTCGCTAAGGTGCCCATACCTCTTTGTATTAGCTAAACTGTTTATGTGATGTTGAATTGTTTTTATGAGCAATATTGTTTTTTCTAAATGAGTAGTCACCATACCAGAGTTGTTTGCAAGTTCAAGCAACCTTATGATTACAGGAAGGAATGTTTGATTAAGTCATCAGGAAAACTCATAAACAAACATTTACAGTGATAAATTGAAATATCTTCGTGTTAAACGTTTTGCCATTGACAAAATGCTAATCCGTTGTTTGTTTAGTTTAATTCGTTTCTTCCTGTGAATATTTATTCCACAAAACAATCAAAAGCAAGAAATGCTTTTGTTAGAGCTCCTTATCGAGTTCGGGTACCACGGCGAGTACTGAGTACGAGTCGAGTCCGGTCAAATATTTATGAGTACTCGATACTCGAAATTTGATTTCGAGTATTGCAAACGCTATTGCAATTACTTTAGAGTACGGGTATCAAACGAGTCCGACTGAAATACTTACAGAGGTTATCGAATTCGAGTGGGAGTATCACATGCTCGAGTATCACATGTAGTCTGATATGAAATATGAGTATCTACATACTGCGGACGTGCTTAAAATTTTTCAAGCTTTGGAATGTCGAAAGAGAAACCTTGGAAATTTGGAAAATTTTGTTGCACATTTTTTAACATTTCTGATTTTGTAAGAATTGTCTATTTTTAGTAAATTTACTATTTGGCTTTACTAAATTTGTTTTTTGTTAAGTGTTTCTGTTTTTGTTGTTATATATCGTCGATCAAACATAAAAAAGGTGCTAAAATTTTCGTAACGTTATGGTTTAAAAACAATAATAGCACCTTTCAATGTTTAGCCGACGACATGGTTCAATTATTTTGCAAATTAATATTGCAATTGTGTATTAATAGTATATAATATTATAAATTTTAGCGAATAATTCCAAACTGTATTATAATAAGGATGAGCAAATGTGTAATTTTTTTTCAAAATCAATTATAATTTCATTAATTATGTATTATTAATAAAGTCCAAATATTATTTTTACCTTCTTGTTTTCAAGATGCATAATAGAAAATAATTAGAATTTTCATCAGTATTTTGTATTTAAGTATTTCAAGTACTGCACATCTCCGTTTCTAAAGAACATTGTTACTTTTTGTACACAAGTAAGGATGCAATGTTAACCAATACAAAATGAATGAAAATAAGTGTGGACTCTCGCTCCAGGAATCTAAAAGAACCCACCATTATACCAGAATTTGGAATATATCGGAGTCGCTTATACAATTCCAGCATTTTAGGCTTGTTTGCGCATTTGAGGAGCGCAAGGTTCAACAGATTCGATGCATATCTAGATTCCTCCGGGATTTTAAACGCTTTCTCGTAAAATAGTCCAAAGACCAAGCAGCCGTCAATACAACTAAAAGTGGACAAAATTCTTGCAAATGGTAGCTCTCGAAAGTAGCGTATAGCACCATAGCCACCAAATATTCCCAGGATTAGACATACCAACTTCAGCATGAAAATCATTGTCGCATTGCTTTGATTGAAGAATTGCACAAAGAGCTGAAATCTTCGCAGTTTGTCCAAAACGGTTGAAATTTTGTAGGGGTGTACAGTTCTAGATATAATTGAGACGAATATTTACATATTTGGGTGTCTTTACGTGAAATGACTTGAATTTTGATAAGTTACCTAGTATTTAGAAACGTAGTCACCGAACTCCTCATTTTGACAAGCTCACACTTTATCATTTCAAAAACAAGAGAATGATTCATAAACACGAAAAACAAGCATGCGCCAAGAATACCGAAGTTGAGATAGTCCAACAGGAGCCAGAAGAGAGAGCCACCACCAAACAAGGACTGCAAAGCATAAGGGGCATGCTAGAAATTCCATGCTAGAAAGGCACAAATGACAATAGCAGTCGGGAAGAGAATAATAGCAAGGTATTTTGCTAACAATTCCTGCTTGTTCAGGACCTTCCACTTCCGACTGGGTTTGTTTAAAACAAATACAATATATATGTAGAGGTGAATTATTGAATTTTATTTTTCATTTAAATGATTTAGTAAAAATTGTTGTAAATTTGGTAAAAATTGTTGTAAATTTGGTAAAAATTGTTGTAAATTTGGTAAAAATTGTTGTTAATTTGGTAAAAATTGTTGTAAATTTGGTAAAAATTGTTGTAAATTTGGTTAAAATGGTTTAAATTTGGTAAAAGTTGTTGTTTAGTTAAGTGCATACATACTTATGTGTTAGTAATTGTATCAACTGTTTTACTAGTTTTCGTGCACAGCCAAAATTTAAAACTTCTCACCAGTCATACTGCAGTAAAGTTCGTTGAAAATCATGACAAAGTATTCCGGGCGTTTGAAAAAAGTTAAGTAGATCCAGGGAAGACCCACCCATCCGCCCATGCCAAAGAAGACGTGTACAGGAACGTGAAGAATGTTGTCGTCATGGAAAAACATGAGCAAATGGAGCAGGCGCGCTGTTATAATAGTGTTGTGAATACACGTGTACCCCAACATAATCCTATAAATTAAATTCTTCCACCAACAATTTTAGAGGGAGATTCTAAAATCGTTTGATCGCTCGGCATGAATGCGTTTGAATTTTGCGGGTTTGAAACCCGTGGGTAATTCAATTCTACTAACAATAAGCTTAATGACTTCCTTGCCCGAAGCTGAACTTGATCCCAATAATTTGTCGTCCGTAGCGTGAATATGAATGGGCAGAAGGAGAAGTTTCGTAAAAATATAAAGTAAAAAAATATTTAATCGATTTTCTCTCTGTACCAACATTGCGCTAACGGGGAAATGCCCGATTTGAAGTATACACCTGTTCCGAATTCCCGATATTCTAAAAGAAGTTTACTCGAAATATCTTGAAACTGAAATGCAAATAAAGCGATACATACAAGTCATGTCTAGACTAGAATTTAAAATTGTGGTTTAAATCGGAACCTCCTTATTTACAATGTCTATATAATTTACCTCGGTTTGTAACAAACCTTAAGCTTCCTGGCGTGAAAGTTTTAATAAGTCGTCAAAAAAAGCTTGACTTATGTACAGTAATCGAATTATCTGACATGTAAAACGTTTGACCAAGCACTATTCATGTTTTTTGATTACACCATGAAGGAACTAGTTAAGATATAAATGGTGGAATTGTTTTTTCCTGCCTATGTTAACAGGCGTGCATGTTTGATTAAATCATCAAGAAAATTACAAATTGTATTTTATGACATCATTTGAGAGCAAAGGGAACAGTTTTCCATTATTACAGCCAACATTTTGTATCACTGATTGCAAATTGGCTCACAGAAAAAAAATCCACCGAATAACACTGAACCTGGAAGGAAAACACATATGTATCATATTTATTTTATTCCATCTGATTTTCCTCATCACTTCCTTTATTAATGAATACTTAAAATTTTTTCCTTGATTAATTTTTTATTTTTATTCTATTTATATGTAGAGTGAACTTCATTTGTTTGGACTCCAAAAATCAATATACTACATTTAGACATTACACAACTTTGTCGTTGAATTGTCGTCAAATATTAAAGCTCAGGATGAAGTTCTCCCTCGTTTGTTTTTTCCTTCTAGCTCCTGGAAATTTAAGAATTATTCATGCCGCCAGCAACGCTGAATTGGGTATTTTAATCTAAAGTTTTAAAAAATGTCAATTATGTTTAAAGAAAAGTTGATAAACCAATAATTCCCTTAAATTATTCTCAAAAAACGTTTAATATTCACTTTTATATTACAGCAAAAATAAATATTGTAATACATTTAATTATGTGCTTTTTTAGATACTGACTTATTGGAATTGCAAAGCAAGTTTGATAATTTCTTTCGAGAAGCAGTGGTAGAATTCAAAACACTCAGGGACGCAATGGACAAACTTCAAACCAAACAGTCAAATGATGAGTCAAGTGTGGATAAACTGAGAGAAGGTAAAAACAAAACGTAAAATTAAATTTAAGAGTAAATAGGAATAAAATAGGGTATGGATAATATAAATGATAAACATAAATAAAAACCTGGATTATTTAGCTTAAAATATTATTTTATGTGCTAATTTCGACAAATTTTCTACCCGCAGAGCTTGCGCAGGTGAACGAAAATCTGAAAGCAACGAATGAATTTGCTCTTCAAAAAGCAGGTACAAAAATGTTTTCCCTAATATTAGTATTCTCAACTCCTCAATGCAATACCTGTCCTGCTTTAACTTTTATGAAGATCATTAGTTGTAAAAACTTCCGTGCTACAATGAAATAATTCGACTATATATTAAACAAATGTGAATTGGCAGGTTATCACGGAAAACCATCTAAAGGTAAACTGTACTCAGGGAAGAATCACGGAGGTAATTGAAAAATACATAATGCAAATTTGGTACACGTAAATTTTCTAGGGATCAGAACAATTCAATTTAATTCATTTTTTCCAATTCAAACCAATTCTTTTCATGAATTGAATTGAAACCCAACAATTCAATTCAAAACTTTTCAATTCAATTCAAAACTTTTCAATTCAATTCAAAACTTTTCAATTCAATTCAAAACTTTTCAATTCAATTCAAAATTTTTCAATTCAATTCAAAACTTTTCAATTCAATTCAAAACTTTTCAATTCAATTCAACAAAATAACATTTTAATTCAATTCAAACCAAACAATTCAAAACCAGTGCCATTTTGTTGAATATTTCCGACGTTTTTTAACAACCAAAGGTAATTTTTAAGAAACAAAACCACTTTGTTGTTTTGAAACCATGCACTGTAATAAAAAAAACGTTTAAGCTACATTAGTTATAATTTTTGTTTTGTAAAATAATATTTTTTGTAAGTTCGTAGCTTTTTGGTAACCCTTTGAATTGGTTGAATTGTAATTCAAGAATTTCAATTCAATTCAACTTCAAAGCAATTTATTTCAATTCAATTCATCATTGTGAATTGAATTGGATTGATAAATACAATTTCAAATGTGAATTGGTTCAATCCCTAAATTTTTCCGTGCACAAAAGCAATCTAAGCATTTATAGTAAAAAGTTTAATACATATTTAATAGAAATTTTTTTCATTCTTATAGGAGAAGTAACATATTACAACATGAACAACCTCACCATTTTCTCCGACTGTCAAAATTTAGACCAACCAGTCAATTCTGTCAATACGGAAAATAGCTGCCTGCGAATCTACAGCGAACCAAATTGTAAAGGTTTCAATTTAATGACTTCCCCTGGTTATTATCATCATTTTAATCTCGGGTCAATAAAGCAACTCCACTCGGTTGGGCCATGCACTCTGTACACGTCTCGAATTGCAAATACCATTTAAGCTCACAGTAAATAAGATTCCATTCAACAGGAAAAATTCCCAGCCAATAAATTAATCTAGCTATGAAATGCAAAAAAAATTAATAAAATCACCCGTAAATACATGCGTTGACTATTGAATTTCTGCATTTACTTGTAAACTTCTACATGTACTAGTAAATCAATGGATCAATTAAAAATGTAGAAAACAGTAAATTATTGAATATATATGAACCAGTTACTTCGTGAATATTTGAAACAGTAAATTTATGAACCAGCAAATAAATATATAATACAGTAAAAACGAATTTACCAGTTAATTTATGAATATATGAACCAGCTAATTTATTAATTTACCAGTTAATTTATAAGGTCACTAGTAAATTTATTGATTTACCAGTTATTGTATTATTTTCAGAGCTGGGCAAATTACATTTCTGCTAATTACTAATTACCAATTACAAATTACATTACTTGCAACTCAAATTACTAATTACAAACTACAAAATGTAATTGAATTACCTAAAAATGTAATTGAATTACCTAAAAATGTAATTGAATTACTTAAAAATGTAATTGAATTACGTAATTGAATTGTTTGTTCATAAATTACCATGTAATTTCCCAGCTCTAATTTCTAGTTACAAATTACATTTATCATAGCTCAAATTACTAATTACAAATTACATTTTCTTGTTGCCCAAATTACTAATTACAAATTATATTTTCTTGTTGCCCAAATTACAAATTACATTTTCTTGTTGCCCAAATTACTAATTACAAAAATGTAATTAAATTACCATGTAATTTGCCAAGCTCTGATTATTTTCCAGTTTACTTCTTAATTTACCAATTAATTTATTACGTTGCCCGTGAATTTGTTAAGTTGATTACCACAAAAGTGTTATAAATGTTACGACGGTAACAAAGACAAAAATTTTCACTAATATATTATTGCTTTAATCCTTATTCACACGTGATATTCGGATTCGCCACCAGTATCTCAACGTTGCGCCCTGTGTGAACTCCTGGAAAGAACGGAATTGTGCACTTCCCAGTGCTCTCCAAAAACTTCCCTGGTAAAATATTATTGAGGGCTTCCCAATAAGGAGTGTCAATACTGCCACGACAAATGAAGTATGGCTCATCGAATTGGTTGTGTCCACCGATGACTGCAGCCGTTGGTAAAACTTCATTAACCAAAGGCTTCCATTGATATTGACCAGGTCCGCAAGTGTAAAGGACTTCGTATGTAGAAGCATCTCTTTCGGAAATCTCTTTAGAATCCAGAGCTGCCCAACATTTCCTTCCGACTTCATCGTTGGGGTGGTACTTCCCGGGTATAATTTCATCAGTTGTTATTAGCCGACAGACAAATATGTCCAGATTGGACTGCTGCCCGACCAGCACGGAATGATCGGCTGTGAGGTCAGTTCGGGACCACTTTACACTTGGCGGCACTGGTTTCTCTGTTCGTCGATCATATTGGACAGCTGATCCAACTGGTTGATTATTTATATATAAATATCAACATTAAATACAATATTTTTCCCGATTTCTAGTATGTATTTGTAATTTAAATAGCGCGTAAATTATTTTCAAAAATGTTTACCTTCTTCATAAATCTTGATTTCTTTAAAGCCATATTTGTAATTCACGTATTGTGGAGGCATTTGGTAACTTTCATATTCTGTGTATACAGAATCAGATAATAAAAACCCTTTTATGAAGAGATGAAAAATAATTTATTATTTGTAATTATTACAAATATTCACAGTGTAATTAAATTTGTTGCATTTACCTTCCGGGGGATATGGGAATGCATCCTTAAAGTTTCCAGCTTCATCCCCGAATGTTCCAGGGATTTTTAAAATTGTCACGGAAATTAGAATTGGACAGAAACACAATAAATTCATTGTTCTATTTATTGAAATTGGTCACAAAAGGAAGGAAATTCCAGAGCAGTTGGTCCGACGTGAATAGCTTGTCTGACGTTCTCGAAACGGCTAAAGTCATTCAAATACTGTACTACAGGATTTTTTAACACACATTTTGTCGATGGAGAGGCAAAGTTGATGTTGGCTTGATGTGAATCCAAGTGCAAGATGGGATATCTACTATTAATTCAGTGCAAGATTATTTTCCCGTTTGAATGGGATGGGATTAAAACCCGAAAGAGTTACCGAGAGGCAATGTTAAATGACTAGAGTTATCCCACCTTGAAATGTTGTGGATATTCCACTTTGCAGCTATAGACTCACATGGAGATAGCCTATTTTACATCTCCGCCGACGATACGTGACGATTACAAGAAATAGGTAATGTACATAATTATATGAATAATGTTTTTCACAGAAATAATGACCAACCGCCGTCAATGAATATTCACGATAATTGCTTTTAAATGCAAAACCTTACCTCATGCATAATCATAAACTTGGATGATGCGAAGACCTTAGGCGTTTTGCAGATAACAAGACGTAAAAGAAAACTGGGATTAGCGTTGGCAAAATGAAAATGCCCTCGTGTCTCTGCCCGCCCTGCTAAAAATGCCCTGCCCTCTGGGCAAATGTCCTAAAAATCTGCCCATGGCAGAAAATTGAGAATGCACAATTTTTGGGCCGGAAACTGGGCATTTTGGGCAGAAAACTGGGCATTTTGGCCATAAATTCAGGCATTTTGGGCATTTTCCCAATTGTTTCAAAAAATTCCACAAATAAATAAAACGGTACAACAGACAAACTATCGTCAATAAATTGTAACAATTAGTAATAAAAATGTAAAAAATATTCTAAATGCGTAAAATATTTGTCACAAATATATTCAGAAATTTTTTTCAAGAATGATCAAAATTTTCCAAAAATTGGCCTAAAATCTTGAAAATGCCCAAAAGTTTGCCCGATTTTCTGCTTGAAAATGCCCAAAATGTCATTATGCCCTCATTTTGCCATCAACTGAAAATGCCCAAAATGCCGTGGCATTTTGGGCAGGCGAGATGTCCAAAATGCCTTTGCATTTTCAGATTGCCAACACTAACTGGGATAAGAATAAAACAGAAAGATATTTATGTGTGTATTGTTATTAGTAGAATATAATTACTTTCATGCCGTGTATTAATATGATTTATTGAATTTATGAAACTTATCGTTAGTGATTCCTTATGCATTAGGGACATATCGGCCTAAGATGTTTCACATCAGTGATGCTAATTGTTCAGTGTAAAAGACGACGTAGCTTACAAGAACTACGGAATGCGGATAAACGTTTTTAGTCAATTTAGATTGTTTAACTTTATGTATTGTAAAAATTATGCCCGCAAACGCAATATTGTCGACCTGATTTTTATTTTTGAGCTTGTGTTGCTTGTACAATTATACAGATTTATCGGGGTAATGCTACAAAAAATAGTTTTTCTGCATTTGTTACAGCAATAAAAATAAGCAGTAGAAACATAAAGGAATATTTATATAGAAGAAAATTACAACGAATCCACTGTTCTATAAATAAACATGCGTAATAACTAATAACTGATACAACAGAAATTTAACCGGGTTGAACCTAAATGCAGAGAAATGCACCGGTCTGTTTTTAGTTTTAAAGAGATAGTTTCTAAACATTTTGTTTACCTTTTGTACACAAGCAAGGATGCAATGTGAAGCAATACAAAATGAATAAAAACAAGCGTTGACTCCCGCTCCAAAACCTTAAAGGAACCAACCATGATACCATAATTTGGAATAGACCGGAGTCGTTTATACAATTCCAGCATTTTACGCTTGCTAGCGCATTTGTGAAGCGCGGGGTTTAACAGATTCGATACATCTCTCATGTCCTCCGGGATTCTAAACGCTTTCTCGTAAAATAGTCCAAAGACCAAGCAGCCGTCAGCACAAATCATGGTAGACAAAATCCTTGCAAAGGGTAGTTCTAGGAAGTAGCGCATAGCACCATAGCCACCAAATATTCCCAGGGTTAGACATACAAACTTCAGCATGAATATCATCGTCGCATTGCTTTGATTAAAGAATTTCACAAAAATCTGAATTTGTCGCATTTTGTCCAAAACGGTTGAAATTTTGTAGGGATGTACAGTTCTTAAACAAATCAGACCAATTGGTTATACATACAGTGTCTATGTCCAATAAAGATAACTATTGTGTGCAAAGTTACCTTGTATTTAAAAACGTCGTCACCAAACCTCTCATTTTAACAAGTTCACAACTTAACATTTCAAAAACCAGGGAGTGGTTCAAAAGGACGAAAAACAAGCAGGCGCCAAGGATACCTAGATTGAGAAAGTCCAGGAATGAGAACAGGAGCCGGAAAAGAGAGCCACCGGCAAACAAGGACGGTAGAGCATAAGGTGCGTTGTGATTCCATACTTGGAAGCCACAAATGACAATGCCAGTAAGGACGAGAATAATAGCAAAATGTTTTGCTAACAACTCTTGCTTGTTCAGGACTCTCAACTTCCGAGTAGGTTTATCTGTAATTATTGTTACATATTTATTTGTTTTCATTTATTGTTACAATTCCATTAACGGTCGTATTTCTCGGTTGAGTTTCTTTAATACTTTTTGGGCGCTAAAAAGACTTAAAACTTCTCACCAGGCATGCGGCAGTAAATTTCGTTGAAAATCATGACGAAGTATTCAGGGCGTTTGAAAAAACTTAAGTAGATCCAAGGGAGAGCCACCCATCCCCCTATCCCAAAGAAGACGTGTACAGGAATGTGAGATATGTTGTCGTCATGGAAAAACACAAGCCCCTGGAGCAAGCGTGCTGTTAGGATAGCATTGTGAATACTTGTGTACCCCACCATAGTTTTATAAATTGCAACCTTCCACCGACAATTTTGGAGAGAGATCCTACAATCATTTGATCGTTTGTATTGAATTTGTTTGTATTTAGCCGGTTTGAAACGTGGAAAGATTCCAATGTCAATATGCTTGATGACTTCGTCCAAAGCTATTTGTGATCCCTGGAGGTTTTCCGTAGCGTGAATTCGAATAGGCAGAAGCAGAAGTTTGGAGCAAATATAAAGTAATAAAATATTGTTACGATTCTCCCTTTGTACCAACATTGTGGTAGCAAAAAGCGCTCGACTAGACTTCCTTTCCGATTCTCGATTTTAGTGAAAGTTCACTCGAGATGTGAAGCTGTAAATGCAATAATAGGAATTCGAGTCATGTCGAATACAAATACAAATATGGTTTACATTGGAACTTCCTTATTTAATGTCTACATAATTAACCTTGGTTTGTAATAAACCTTTAGCTAACTGGTGTGAACGTTTTATTAAATCGTCGAAAAAGCTTGACTTATAAAGTTATTGAATGGTCTCGCATGCATTTGGCCAAGCATAAAATATTTGTTTTTTGATTAGAACGAAGTATAGGTAAGATATAAAAGTTGAAATTGGTTTTTCCTGCTCCATTAATATAGAAATTGTTTCTTTACAAGCGTTAATGTTTGAGTCAGTCGTTAAAAAATGTATTAAAAAAATTGAATTATCCCCGTGTTAAACATTTTGCCATGGCAAAGTACTTATCTGTTGTTTACTCAGTGTAATTCGTTTTCTTCTGCAAATAATCACTCGACGAAAAATTCATGAACAAAAATTGTTTCCAACCCTAATTTAATGCAGGATATATACGACATTTTAGTTTGGGCATCGTGAAAAAACTGTTAGACAAAATTCAAATCAAATGTTATCCTACATACATATACAGTAACTTCAGCGCTATGCAGTAAGTTTTGAACTCAAAATTTTTATAGAACCTCACAAATGTCAAAAACTAATAGTTTGCACCTAAAAAGACCCTTCTATGCAAAAAATAGATTTTTCAAATAACTCCATGTATTTAAATGGGGCCCTGAAGGTCTTTCAAAAGGCTGCTAGGGAATCCAAGATTGTGAAAAAACTACTCGGCGGATTTCCACAATCATGGATTCAAATGAAATGAAAATGAATTCTCCTCGGTATAATTTAAGGGTTTTGAAAATGTCGCATTTTTTCATAGTGAAATTTTGGTTTTAGTACCCAAAATTTAAGTTTTTCCGCTATACAAGCCAAAATAGCGACAAAACACAAACGACATACATTTTTCGAAATCAGCATAAAATGTTACCTTAGAATCACTAATCAAAGAATTTTTGCAATGCATACAGCTTGCATGCCAAAATTCAGAAGGTCCTCAAATGTGAACCCCTCAAAAGCTAATTTTTTACAGGTCTATTATTCTTTCAAAAAAATCTTATAATCGGATTCTACGCGTCATCCCCGTCATTTTAAGTATATTGTTGACGTGGTTGTGATCGAAATTGGCTTCTCGCTACAATCATTTCTCCGAGTTTGAAAGGTATATTTGTTTAATAACAATAAGTGACTTCAACCATCATTTACTTTTAACCGCAATGATTACCGCAAAACCAATTTCGATCACAACTGCAGACTGTACATGTTAAGAAGACTAAAACAATTTAAATTTTCCAAATATGAACTAATAATAATATATAAGGCTTATATAAGAGTTATATGCTTGTCCAGTTTGGAGTCCCAATTTAACAAAACGGGATAAACATAAAATAATTAGCTTTGAAAAAAGATGTCTATCTATAATAATGAGTAAACGAGTTATTAGAAATAATTATAATATTATCTTAAATGATTTAAAATTATAAAAAATTATAAATAGATTTAAAGTGAATTCTATAGTGTTTGGAAAAACTACTAAAATTCCCGATAGGTTTCGGTTCATTCCTAATCTTAGTTTCAGTAAAGTTAACTCCACGAAGTAAATGTCTCCCAAATGAAATAATTTTTAAAAGAACTAGATATTATAATTCGGCTGTACCCTATTTTATTAGGCAACTTAATAAAGAATATAAGATAAATACGGATGAGATGCAATCTATACTTGATTATCATGACTCAATCAATGTATAGTATAAAATAAAATAGTATAGTATTTAGCATAAAAAGTAGTATGCATAGTTTGTTACTGTTAAATAAATTATGATTAGTGGTTTTAATAATGTCAACTATCTTCAACACTAGAAGCTTCCTGTGTATTGTCACGAAACAATGGCATTAGTGTTGTGTATGTATAAATGGCAATAAATCAAATCAAATAATGTTGTAGTTTTCAACGGTAAAACATCGTTGATCTAAAAAACTATTGTCTTTAATAATTATTTTCATAAAAATGAATGAAATTATCTTCTTTAATTTCCATTCACAGAAAGCAAAATTTGAAAAAAATTTTTACAATTGAGATTTTCCCAACTGTCGAAACATTTTCATCAAAATTCAATTGTTTGCAAGTGGCCGGTTTCTAATAAAATTTTAATGGCTTAATGCAGTTACATGAAAAGAAAAACATCATGAACTCATTTGTGTGGCGAATGCGTACAGCACATAATATACTTGGGTAAAGGTTAAATGTTGGGAAGATTCAAATCTTCTGTTAAGGAATCTTCTCGCTTTCTTGATATAGTGAGATGATTCCCATAATTTAGCGCTTTCTGTCTTGAACTTTCCCATTTCCCTTCGGGGTTTACTCTTGGGTGTCTGCAATAGACCTAAGGTCTTCGCAGCGTCTAACTTATACTACATTGTCACTCGTAGTTGTTACAGAGCCCGAATGTGTAATGCGTAAATATTCATGATTTATGGGGGAAATGTAATATTATGTCAATATCAGAGCTTTATAATTACTGCAGTTTGTTTTTACTTTCAAATCCATTAAATTTAAAGAAATAAAGCCATGATGAATTCAGATTTTTACACTCCTCTAGAACGCAAAATTTATTACTATATACCAAAACATAAAACTACATTATTTGGGAAATCAGTATTTTTTTAATGTACAAAAATTTGCAACGAATTCCAGTTGTTATAAAAAATGTAATCTAAATTTTTAACTTTATTTCTGAAATTATTATATGGATTTTAAAAAAGTGACTTGAATAATAAAATTATTTCCCTTATTTTATAATAATTAATGTAAAACAACCTGATTTGCTACGTAACAAATATAGGTTTATTAATATTAAGCGGCCCTCCGACAGCCGCGGGGTTAGAGCGTCTGCAACAAGCAGCAGCATTAAAAATTGCTGGCTCACCCCAGAA
>JAQGAK010003647.1:0-14398 GCA_034696945.1 Lipothrix lubbocki
CCTTGTTAAGTTTAAGAGATTCATCGGAACAAAACTTCTTAATATTGTTTTTAAATCACTTGTTTACTCACATATTGATTATGGACTACCAATTTGGGGAGCTGTCTCCAATACTGCAATGCAAAAATGTCAAAATACTATAGATCATTTTCTCAAATGTGTGTCTCTAAAAGGATATTGTTTTAATTTCCTTAAGCCCTCGAAATCCTATCATTGCTATAAAGTGTCCAAAAGAAAAAACAAGAATTTTGACTTATACAACTTATATGAATCTTATAGCATCCTATCTGTTTTTGAAAGATATACCTATATTATGGCCTCTATGACAAAAACTATCCTAAAACAAACTGACAAACTTCTTTGTTTTGAAGAAATAACTAAACCGAAATCCTCCCGTGAATCCCGACATAGTCACCTACTCAAAATACCTCTTTCTTCATCATTCTACCGTAATTCTTTCCAATTCAGATCTGCTAAGATCTGGAACCTAATTCCCACAAATATTCATAAATTCGCCTTACTTAGTGATTTCCAACATGAAATATGTAAATGGTTAATTAAGAATAGAATGTGACTACAAACAAATATACCGATGTTATTATTTATGTAACATAATTAACTGATTATTTGTAATTAGATATTTAGTTTATTCTTATAAATGTCTGTCTCTGGAAAACAGTGCTTGCGCTGAGTAGATCTGACAATAAAGCAATACATACAATACATACATAGAGTATTTGGAGTAAGTAAATTGTTAAAAACCGCAAAATAAGGCCAAAATAAAAATAAATTTAAAAAACTGTTAATGAAAATCGCGAAATACCGCAAATTTTTGTAATCGATTTTCCGAAATACCGCGAAAAATAGACTGCAATTTTGCAAAATTTTTAGAGCCAAAAACCCGACATGATCCCAGCCCTAGTAATAAGCTTTAAAGGAGGCCATGCAGTGAATTACTGAAAATTTTAGTAATTACATTGTATCATTTTTTTGCTATTCAATGTATCGATGTCTACATTCAACTTTAATATTCCCGTTTACTTCTATCAAATATGTACCAAAATAATAAGTTAAACTTTGCAAATAAGGACGTTATATTATATTTGACATCTAACAGGCGTCCAACTGAAACGGCTTTATCATAACATATTTGCACGTTTATTCCTGTTTTTCTCGTACACAGAATTATAAATATCTGTATTGGATTGAATAGGCCTTCAACAGTAAAGCAAATCCAAGTGTACTTAAGAGTATGTAATCATAGTAGGATTTTTCACGAATTTTTCTGTGGTTATCTCATCTACGTAATGTAATTTTATTATCAAGTTACTGTGTCATCTCCGCCTGCCAATGCATTTGATAAAAATCGCCGCTTCGCAACAAGCAAATAACCGCTTGGCACTCCTAAAGGGGTGCTGCAGCGAAGGGACAGGGCAGCGCTTCGACCCTGGTGGGCAGTTTTCCCAAACCTGGGTAACTCCGAAACAAGTTTGCGAATTGGTCCAAATGTTCATCCAAACTGGTATTCCTGGAAACTAAATGTACCAACTTTTAGCAAAATTGAATGAAATGTTTTAAAAAAACTTGTCCAAGCCATAGGTCTGGAGACTATTTATACCCAGTTTTAGCAAAATCGGATAAAATTAGTTTAAAAACCCAAGACTTTGAAACGGTTGGACTGATTCGGCTCAAATTCGCACCCGTTCTTAGTGTCCGGAACCTATAGCTCGATAATTTTATACATACGTACATATGTATTGTATAAAAGCATAAGTGATATATATTCTCAAATAATTTTGACTTCCATTGCAGTGCTTAAAATTATTCTGAATTAATTCTGGCAGAGTATCAAATTCTGCAACAACTGAACTAACAAGGAGCATGATCGTGAAAGAAAAATAAAACGACCATTTCCATTATGTTGTCATTTGCGGAAAACTTTGCATAAAAAGTCAACGGAAAAATTAAAACGTAAAATATATTTATGTTCATCAACATAAAGGCAAACAATCAAAGCAATAGTTTTCCTGCGGTTATCTTATAAATAGGTTGAGGTTTGATATAATTACATAGTAGTGATGTGTCCATGGCTTGCAATAGTACACACTACAATACACAATGCAATAGTTTCATTTCAATCTGATGGGGACATTGATTTTTGAATTCTTATAAAGAAGTTTGTTAAATAATAATTTAATTTATTCAGCCATTATAGACCATGATATGGCGGACTGAAATAAAATCAAGAATACTCGTATTTAGAAAAGCAATAAAAAATAAACAAATATTGTTTTGAGAAACGAGGACGAGTAAAGTGGGAATTATTGAGAAACTGGAAAGCCTTCATACTGATTGTGATTGCCGATACCGAGCAAACTCTGCATAGGAAGAGCGCCTGATTTCAAAAGTTAGTGTGTTTACTCCCAAAAATTTAGCAATACGGGGATGATTAGGTACAACATATTTGAAAAGTTCGTCAGTCATTTTCTTTTTTCGTACCATCTCTCTGCATACTTGTCTCAGTCTGGCTGCATTCTTTTTGGAAGAATCTTCTGTAAGTACTTCTTATGGGCCTGATGTGACTACACTTTCCATTTTATTATAATAGTCGTCCCTGTTCATGATAACGGTGGAGTGAATTTAAATGAAATGGTACATTTCAATAGTGAAGGGTTTTTTTATACATGTGTATACATATATACATATAAACATTTAAAAATGTGCGGATATTCTTTAGGCCAAACCTTTTTTTTGTGGGAAACCCAATAAGAAAAATAATAAAAAAAAATAAATAGAACTATTTGGCGTGTCGGAGCTCCTTGCGCCTCAGCACCACGAAACTCCTCCGCTCGCTCATAAGGAATACATGGAGTATGTATATAAATTACCCGTCTCGGTTTTTGCCCGATTTGACTGCCGGCACAGTAACTTTTGCACTTTTTTATTTGTTCCCTTCATAATTTAACCTACTACAGACAATTTAGGCTTTTAAAAAGTGCAAAAGTTACTGTGCCGGCAGTCAAAAAAATATTCTAAAAATGTCCAAATGCCCATTGAAATTTTGAAATTTTTTTCAAAATTTTATTTTGGCAAGCTGAAAAAAAAGAGGAAGCAACTCTAGTAGTGTACAACTAATTTGAGATATACACTTTTTTAATATACGTCATACTTTTCCCTAAAAAAATTGCTATATTTTTCGGGTATTATCGGTTTATTTGCAATATGCATGCATATTTCCAAAAAAAAATTGTACAGTATTTTTTTTCAATCGTATGTGCATGCATATTTCAACACTAAAATAATTTTTGAGCAGGTCACTATTTCGGCTGTACCAATTTATTTAAATTCACTCGGTGGCGTTACCTTTATCCGCTGACATTATGAAAATGTTGTTGTTGCGTGCCAGATCTTTTTATTATTCGTGTTGTACGGTTGTTTCCCTGTGCTATACGACCTTTTTTCAGAATATTGACGACGTTATGTCTGGTCATCAATTTTTCAGAATACGAGATGTTGTAGGATTGAAAGCTTGACTCCAAAGAGGCAATTAGTTTGAGCTTCAAATCAGTTGTGTCTTTGTACGAAGGGGTGACAGCAAAGTTTAGTCCAAGTTCCAGTACATCTAACTCGTCCAAAGAAGGTTCATAATCGCTCAGATTGATTACTGTCTTTTTCTTTCTGTTGGGAGGTTTAGGAACAATGCCATCTAGTTCTACCAAAGTTTTCAGTTGTCGTTTCTTGAGTAACTGTAGTTTCTTCATTTGTTTGTTTTTTGTTTTTACGAACACATTTTCATAATCGTTTTTGAGAAACTTTTGAAGGATGTCCAAGATGACTTCGAATGTTGGAGATGTTAAGAGGGCTTGGTATAATATTACAGGATTTTTTGTTTCGTTCAAAATTATATTACAATTCGCTCCTATTTGGAAATGTTGGTCTGCTGTATAGTGTCAACATAGGGAGAGTCCATTGTACATCGACATTTCAACAACCATTCTGTGTAATTAGTACAATAGCAAAATACGAATTTCTTTACACACGTTCTAAGGAAATTTGGTACAACATGGATACAATTGCAAAACTGAATATTACAGAACCAACCAACCAGTCAGGCCCTAACAAGTTTGAGTGATTGGTTCAAAACAGCTTGGATTAATTGCAACGTTCGGGATCGGCCGTACTGCTCTATATTGCATGACCTAGTACGACTTGATAGAAAAAACATCTGTGACATCAATTTCATCACAGGCATTGTAGCCAGGACGAGAGTAGAAGAAAGAAGAAATTTTTGGATCGACTTGTCTGTAAGTTAACCTTTAAGCATGATCTGTTGTGCGTAATTTTTAACTAGATATTAAAAAATGATTATCAATTCAGTAAATTACCATCGGAACTGTCTCTGTCCAAAGAGACCACTGAAACTCACCATATAAGTTTGTAATGGCTGTACGTCTGTTAACACGATAACTACAAAACGGATCACCGCGTTTTTTCAAACGTGATATACATAGTCTCTAGGCTTAGAGCTGAAATGAATTCGAAGTTTAGCCACACCGATCTAACCGTTTTCGAGCTACACTGGTATTTAAAAAAATCCCCCCCCCGATTTTGATGAAATGTGGTGCAGATAAGGTGTGGATAGCCCCTAGGTTAAGGGTTCGGCTTGGACTACATCGAAGTTAAGCCGCATAAGTCAACCCGTTTTTGAGTTACCCGGGTATTTGAAATATTTATCCCTATTTTCGCTGAAACTTGGTGTGTAGATAGTTCCAAGTCTCCAGATAATAAGGCTTGGCTGAATTCAAAGTTAAGTCACACAAGTAACTAATAACCACGTAAGCCAAGAAAAAATGGATATAAACAAGTAACTGAGTTTCGGAGTTACCCGGGTATAGGTGCGAGTATTCAATAAATAAACAAAAATTGTTAAAAATTGGGAAATATATATATATAAAATATTTAAACACTGATTTGGCCCTTAATAAATGCCGGGGTGACTGCGCCAGCGCTGCCGCTTTGCTCAAGCACCCCGTCAGGGGTGCTATTAATTGTTGCGAAGCGACGATTTTTTCTAGTTGTATTATCGTATTCAATGAGCTGATCACATGCATTTGAAAGCGCGAGGAGGCATATCTCGCTTCATATTTGCATGTTTTTTACAATTTCAGGAAATACTCAAAGAGGATCAATTGAAATCCAGCTTCATGAATGCTGTCACAGCTGAGATAATTTTGCAATTATTTCGTTTGTCAAATTTTGAAAAGAATGTCAAAAATATATGCAGCTACGTCAAATTTATAGGTTCGTATTAATTTTCAATTGAATTATTTTAATCATTTTCTAGCTTATCGTTTGCAATTGCAAAGGTGAATATAAATTATTTGTGCAGAAATATTTCAGGAAGTGATTGTAAGCAGAAAGCAGCCTCTACAGAAACTCTTTTGTCTAAGCTTTTGGGAGGACGTTTTGGGCATTTCTTTGTTTATTTTGAACTTTTTGCCCGATCAATATAGTTGGGAAATTGTAAGTTAAATTGTCCCTGTCTCTAAACAAAATATAATTGGTTGCAAAATTATGTTACGTATGTATAATAAATCATTTGTATGTGTGCATATATTATTACAGGATCACTCGATTTTCTCCATTCTACAAGTTGTTGCATTGGTTTCTTCAACACACCCCGAATTAACTACTTACAACGAAAATTTACTTCAGGCATGCGAAGCATGGTTGGAATGGAAGCAGAATAAATTTGTGCTTAATGGGTGACCGCCTTATATAATTTTGTGACTTCATTCAAAAATAATTTGACAAACTATTAAATAATTAAATGTCACGCTGAGTATATACAGTAAACTCTCGAGACCTCTGTACAAAAGCATCTCATTAAGAGAGCTCTTGGGATCATATGTCGATGTGGATACAATGCTCGAGAGCTCTCTATAATAGGTATCACTGTATCAGAGAATCACTTCAAAAGTGACAAATTTTACTGATTTATACCGGACTCTCGCTATAAGAGAACGCTATAAATCACCAAAATCATTCTCTTATATAGGAATTCTCCTATAGAGAGAGCTAGTGTAGATGTACCTAAGTCTAATATACAAGCCCAAAGAATATCTTACAGAGAGAGAGTTCTCTTACATGGAGATCTCTTATAGCGAGAATCTGGTGTAAATTGGTCTTGTATACGGAGTGTTGACTGTTTAGACTTGCTGAACTGATTATTTTACAAAAATGCAATGTTGTCCTAAAACTTTAGAAATGTAAATTGATTACTGCACAGGACAAACCTATCAAGACCACGACCCTTAGTGTATTGTATACATTGCATTGGCGAAGCCAATGGCTTTACTTGCTAGTGCTTTTATATTTCTTAATAATATGTAATGCCATTCTTTCAAATGATAGTGCTAATCTATACTCTAGGATCCACATCATAGATGTTCTAAAAAGGATGGAGGAATTTAAAGAAGTTAGTCAGACTTTGTCGGATCCACGATGGAATGAATTTGCATCAAAGCATTTCCAATGGCTAGGTTGATACTAACATTTGATTTTTAAAAACACTAAAGCCTACCATTTTGTAATTTAACCTAATTGAGTATTTTACAGATGACCACGTTCGTCAAGAAATTGAATCAAATGAAAAAAGCCCGAACAGTTTCGACTTTATCATTACGATGGGTGAGTTCATGAATATTATTATCATAAGGATCATTATCATTAAATGCATGTAGACCAACAGAAATTGTAAAAAAATTATGATTTAAAGAAACAATTTTGGACATATCAACTACACATTTCCGCATGCGGTGGGCTAAACCTGAATTCACCCATTTACTACTACGCGTCTTTACACACTTTTTTCGAAATTTTGAGACGGACATTGCTAACGAATGGGTAACAGTTATAATTTTCGTATTGTAGTTTTTTTTAAATTCCGACTGATTTTATTTGTTATTTGAAATAGAATGGCCTGTGCATCTTGTTGGGCGTCTGGGTGAACTTGTTTCCAAGTGACCTTCCTGAAGGTGACCTTCCTGCAAGTGACCCATTACAAAGAAATTTCTATGACGTCTTCCGTACTATAACAAAACAGTTTTCCAACGACGACTGGAAAACATTTAGAGACAAACTGTAAGTTATGTTACCATTGCATTGATTTACACTGAACTTCCGCTTTTAAGAGAACGCTATAAAACACTAAATTTTGTCTCTTATATAAGAATTCTCTTATCAAAAGAGCTATTATGCATAAAACAATGTACGATATGTGGGCTTAAAGCATCTTTTACAGAGCAAAGTCTCTTATATAGAGATCTCTTATAGCAAGAGTTTGGTGTACAAACATATTTGTTCATATTAATCGCATTTTTAAAAGCAATATAAAATTTAAAGTACTGTACTGTGGATTTTCAACCAGTTTGCATATTATTTCACAACTTGATTTCTCGGCAACAATTTGCAGGGATAATCAATTCGGGATGGAGACTGAAAACTACTTCAAAAAACTTGCTTCGATCAAAAATATTCACAAGAAGCAAGCTGAGAATAAAAATTCAAGTCCTCTTCATGTCTTTTTTAAGCCTAATCCAAAGGCGAGGATTCCAACTACCAAAATGGAGCAAATACATGCAGCGATTAAAGCTTGCGAACGAAAGACAAATTGGTGGGAAAAAATTATTGTGATTTACGGGTCAGAAGGAATGGGGAAGTCTGAACTTGCCAAAATGGTTACAAATCAATGCACGCCGAAATTTGATTGCATAATGTGGTTTGACGTTGAAACAGAAAATTCAACAATTTTAAGTCTCAAACGGTTCGCGAAAGCGTTGGACTTGGAATGTGAGCCCGAAGTAGAATGCAATGAAGTTTATAAGACTGCGCAAAATCGGTGGAAATCTGGATTGTTTGTTTTTGACAATGCCACAGCACTTGAATCAAATAATGATATGTTTGGACTTAAAAATTTCCTACCCCAATCAAATCAATTGAACTATCCAATCATCATTGTGACCTCACGGAATGGAAAATCACATTGGTGTCAAGATTATCCAATAATAATGATAGATGTGGAAAAGCTGAATCCAGTGGATTCGTATAGCTGCTTAGTGAGCTATATGGAAATAGACCAAGAAAAAATCACGCCAGAGCTCGAAAACACAATACTCGATTTGGCAAGTCAGTTGGACGGATTTCCGCTCATACTAACTGCGGTGGGAAAATTCATTGCTGTGGAGTCGAAGAAATTTTTATTGCCAGGAGTAAAGCCAGGAATTAAAGATTACATGGAAGATATTTCGAGTAAATCTTTTGAAAACGTGGCTGAAGATTTAAAGAAGACTGTCGAGTTAGATGAAATTCAGCCGCAGGGAAAAGAAAAAAAGAAGTCAGATGAGCCTGGATCTATAGCGTTGGACGAAGATGAAATTCGCGTTATGTCCACATTTATTCCTGCATGTAAGTCAGATCAAGCATCTTCAGAGTTATATAATTCAAAAAATACAATACCAAAAACTGACGCATCAAACACTTTCATAATAAAATCTCTTGCGGAAGCCGCCGGAATGTTGCATGAAGGCGTTCTCTCTTCAATTGATACTATCGTTAATATTGTGAAAAATCATCTGTTTCCCCAACCAAATCCCAAATTCACTGGCCGTACTTCCGAAATAGAGCAAATACAAAAAGCACTTCGATCATGTCATGGCAAAGTTAATTGGTGGGAACGGCTTGTCGTCCTTAACGGATTTGGTGGAATGGGGAAGTCTGAACTTGCAAAAGTTATCGCAAATAAATGCAGGCAGGATTTTGAATACATTATTTGGTTTGATGTTGAAACAAAAAATTCAACAATTTCAAGCTTCAAACGTTTAGCCAAATGTTTGAACCTGCAGTGTGAAAATGAAGAAGATTGCTGTAAAGTTTATGTATCTTTGCAAAATCAATGGAAGTCAGGATTGTTTATTTTTGACAACGCCAATGCACTGAAATCAAGGAACGACATGTTTGGAATTATTGATTTTCTGCCTACAGCATGTTCATCCACACATCCAATTATTCTTGTGACCACCCGCTATGGTAAATCATACTGGGGCGAAGATTTATATAACATTAAGGTGGTAGACGTTGAAAAACTAAATTCAGTTGAGGCGTATGACTGTTTAGTGAGCTATTTGGGAATAAAAAAAGAGGAAATCACAAAGGAATTAGAAGATTCAATGGTTAGATTCGCGAATCAGTTGGACGGATACCCACTAGGCCTTACAAAAGTGGGAAGATTAATTGCCGCTAGCGTAAGGAAAATAACATTGCCGGGGGTACAAACCAGAATTAGGGATTACACTAACATCCTCGCAGGCAAGTCGTTTGCGAATCTGGTCGGAGAATCAAAAATGACCGCACAGCTGGACAGGATTTTGGAGTGGACGATTGGAAAAATAATGTTAGAGGAGCGCGGTCCTGCAGCCTTGGAAATTTTGACTATTGTGGCTTGCATGAGCTCAAACGAACAATCTTATGTTGGTCTTATTGCAGCGATTTATTTTAATGAGCATTTTGATAAATATTCCAATTTTCGAGAAAATTTTCGCTTTAAAGATTTGGATGAGAAGTTAAAAACATGTTTAAGCCTTCTGGTTTCACACTCATTGATTTCAATAGAGGAATATCCAGGAAGTTGCAAAAGAGTGTATGACGTTGTTCAAATGCACCGGCTGATTAAAAACAGCTTCTTGGGTTTACAAATTGAGGATATCAATGGATCGGTCGCAACGAAAAAAATTTTGCAATATTTTGTTCAAGCTGAATACAAAGAAGATGCACTAGTAGATTTGTTTGCGCTGATATCTTCGAGGGATCCAGTTAACATCAATCAATGCATGGCTGTGCAGTTCTGCATCAATAAGGGATATTCCGACAAATTAAGGTACACTGAATAAAACTTGTTTTAACTTTTTTGTAGCAGGCATCATTTGACCTGTTTAGTGAATACCTGTTATCAGTTATCCCCTACACTGCACTCTCGTTACACGAGCCCTGTATGAAACGGCAAAAATGTGCTCTTTTAAACCACGTGATGTACACTAAACTCTCGCTGTAATAGAACGCTACAAATCACCAAAATCATTCTCTTATAAAGGTATTTTCTTATAAAGAGAGCTAGTATGCATGTATAGTATGTGGGCCCTAAGGAATTTTTACAGAGAGAGTGCTCTTATATGGAGATCTTTTATAGCGAGTCTGGTGTATAGAGGGATTGAATATTAAGAAAATAAGGCACCGGATAACCAGAGGAAGTGCTGTTATAATGCAAATGCTGTTATAAAATTGCCTTTAATAGTGGTAGTCCAGTTCAATCAACCTAAATTTTTCTCTGAAAATCGCTTGCGCTTTTTAAAAATGAATAAGTGTTAGGAATTTCCATTTTTGACCGCGGTTGTTTAAAACCGGTGACACATTTGTAAAAAATCATCATTGGTGCTGAAATTTGAGGTCATTTTCTTTTTGCTCGAATAAATTCATATAAAATATTGGCGAAATCAGGGACATTTTTTGGAAATGACGTTATTAACTCAACAAGCGAAGGTTTATGCTTGCTTATTGTGAGATCTTAACTTAGAATAAGTTAAGATCTCACACTTATCTTATTTTCTTAAATTGATCGTTTTTCTGAAAAAGACCAAACTATGTTTATATATATTTCAGTTTTTTTGGATTGTTTTAAAAGTTGCTTAAAAAGTAGAATACCTCATCACAATCACGGAAAATTTTTTTATTGAAATTTATTAAACGGTATTATACGGCTTGCAACTTAATGAACAAAAGTCAATGTTTTAAAATCACAGCAAAATTAAAACATAAAAGAGGGATTTATAACAATTAAAATAAAAGGTGTGCAAAAAAGTTAACTCCTTTGTTGTATTGTTGATAGAGAACATTTCGTTGCCTTCCACAACTTCATACAAGGATGCAACCTTGACCCCGACCAGCAAAAAATGATGAACGTTTGCAAATTACATTTTATAATGGAAGTTTCACAATATAGCTACAACAGTACTATAGCCGAAGTTCTCGCTAAACCTAATAGCATCGTCTTCTATTCAAGGAATGATATCAACCGAACCTTCACTGTCCAGGAAATTATACTAAAGGATTCTAAAAGTCAAATCGCAATATTTAAACTCCATAAATCTCAGGTAGACAAAATGCAGCTAACACTTTCTAAATGTTTCCATGTAATCAATCCCCCTAAAGACCAACCCAACTATGATCAACCGACTTTGCGAAGTCCTTCTGTGAAGAATTCTGAAGAAGAAACGGATGAGAAGAAAGTATATTTTGTTGTCGACGTAGTGGAAACTTGTCAAGAAATGTTATCCCTGTCGCCAAATTTTAGAGCTCAGTATTGGGTTCTGAGCAACTGCATCTCCCTTTTAAAAAGTCTCAGCGGAAGCATAAAAGCATTAGTGGTAATTGAAATACAGGTTTAAAAACATTGATTTTAAACAAACGCGCGGATCCACGATATTTATATTTATTTCTAGGAGAAGTGCAAAGGTTCACAAATAAAACCACAATTGCTGGATTGGGTCAAGAAATCCTGGACAGAATGCAAGACCACTAGCCGACAAAGAAACACTGTTGCAAAAATAATAGATGTCGTTAATTTTCTAGGGGGTGCGAATGCTTTTGACCGTGTATTCATTTCCAGTGTATTTGAACTATCCAGTGAATACGCGCGGGAGCAATTTTGGAGACATAATAGTGTACATCATATGTGCTTTTAATTATTAAATCAAATTAACAGTTGATAAAATATTTTTAACTTACGATTAGTTGTTTTGTGAGTTTCGTTGATGTTGATTTACTGGATTTTAGTATAGGTTCGAGGATAAGGACTATTTGTTAAATGTCACAAAGTTGGATATAGTATCAACGTCTCTGTATTTCTCCAGACCTGGAAGGCAAATTGATTTTTTGTACTCGTCTGAAGTATACTTGAGTGAGTTTCTTGCTGAAGCTAACCAAATTGATGGGTTTTTTAAATTTTGTGTTATTAAAAATTTTTTGACAGCAGGAATTCTTCAGAAAGCCGTGGAGTCCGCCAGTGTTTCCCAAAATCTATGCCGTTTAGACTTTTGCAACGGACTGGTAGGGGCTATTGTTGGCATGTTAAACTATTGCATGACCGTTGAATGTAATTGGGACAAATGGGTGAGAACAAAATAGTTTTAATTCATTCAAATATAGCATTCTCTCGAATCAAGTAGCCTGACGTACAAGTCGCAGACGCTAAAAAGTGTGGCAATAAACAAACGTGTCTCATTTTGCAGGTCATCACTAAGATAGCGTTTGCATACCTTGAAATTCTATTCCGTCTTCAGAATTCAACCAACTGCACCTGTATATTACGGTCACATGACACACTTTTAAATCAATTCACGTCGTGGAACAATTACCTTGAAAATCACTGCCAAAGGTACATTTAATTTTCAGGTTAAATACAGAATTGCATTTTTTTAATTAAAAAGATTTAAAAAAAGTCATTTACATAAATTTACAAATTTTAGAATTACAAGAGGAGATGAAGCAGTGGCTATGATCGAAAAATTCTACGGATATTGCCGTACAAACAAAAGAAATGAATGGGTGCATGTCGCCTCACAAAATTTGGACTTATTTGGTAAATGTTGCTTTAAGGTTTTTCTACTTCAAAACTACCCACATTTTGAGTACGTACATAAATAATAACTGTATGTAGGCAATTTGTGAATAGTTTGGTTTTCTTGTAGATGCTCATTTTCGAAATGAATTGAAAAATAATCGCTCATACTCGTACTGGTTAACTGGTAAGTTGTTGGAATGTATAATGATATCTGAATAATAATTAAAATGTATTCTTTTATTCGTATAAAAATATTTACAGACGACTTGTACGACATTTTGAGCACGTCCGAGGAAATGAAACACCGTTGGGCCTTTTCATTAGATTTTTGTGCTTTAGCTTTGCGGGTTACAACTAGCGGTTTCCAACACGAGGTCAGACTCTAATTTAGTATGCATTGTATGATGCGTCTATACATCTTTCAGCATTTATTTCTGTGTAATATTATTGTTTCACGCCGTTTACAGCGTGAGCGTGGACATGACAATTTTTTGATTATGGAGATGTTAAAATCAATTCTATATTGGTTTTACTTATTCCTGCTCAATTGTGACTTGAGCGAAAAAATTGAGGCTGGCTTGAAGCCCAAGATGGAAAAGTGTGCACTGATGCTTTCAGATTACAAAACCCACCACGAAGTGTGAGTAAATTATATTAAATAAGCCCCATTAATCAGATAAAAGATGTCAAAAGTGTACATATTAGCATTTCAAACTCACAAAATTACATATTAGGAAAACCTCAATAACAATATTCATGCAATAATTATTCTACTTTTTATTTCGTTCCGTTCGCAGGAAATATTTACTGATAAAAAATTCCCACCAATTGAAAAACGCGCTAACGGAGTTCATAGAACGGTCGGGCAAAGAAAACTATGCAACAGAATTTGCGCGGATGATTTTAGATTATTCGGATGAATCATTGTATTTCCAAAAATACAAATTTTATAAAAGTGAGAGAATTTATTATTCCGTTAAATAAAATCCTTCGATAAATTACTACATAAATAATATTATAATAACAAATAAAATTCAGCAACAAGAAGCTCATCGGAATCCAAATAGCGGGAACAAAAAGTTTTACCCGAACCACTTTGTGGCCCAGAAGTTTATGGACCCCCGGATGAAACTCGTTGTGGCCCCAAAATCTGCGAATCCTCAAGTAAGGAATTTGAAAATAAAATCGAACAAACTCCTCAAAACGTTACATTTCCTGTCGCGGAGGAAGAACCAAGGAAGGTCAAGTCGAACCGCTTCGTTTGTCAGATTTCATAACCCGAGATTCGTAGAATTCTACAAAAATCGCCGAATGCAAGTAATGTTTTCTTATACATAAATTTACAATTGGATCAGAATAAATAAAAGTAAACAGTTTTAAACAGCTTTAGTAATAAGCCTGGTGTACTTTTTTTCCTAATTGTTTTCTGCGGTAAGCTAAATGTAGCCGATATTAATTTTGAACGAAAACTGTTTTCCAATTCGCTATAAATTGTTCTTT
The DNA here is from genome assembly GCA_034696945.1 of Lipothrix lubbocki. Lineage (NCBI taxonomy): Eukaryota > Metazoa > Arthropoda > Collembola > Symphypleona > Sminthuridae > Lipothrix > Lipothrix lubbocki. The sequence continues at coordinate 14,174 of JAQGAK010003647.1, forward strand.
TTGAAAGTTCATTTGGGATAATAGTTGTTAGCACTGTTCATTTTGGATAGACACAACGGTATCGGGTTGAATAAGTAAACCAGTATGTATTATGAACCCTTCCGTTAGCATTGGCAGGAAAATTGAGTATATCAATACACATTGAACACAGAGTTGGCAGTTTCAATCTGCCTGCCCGGCATGCCTAAATATGCCTGCCCAATATGCCCTGGCATATTGGGCATA
>JAQGAK010003648.1:0-14396 GCA_034696945.1 Lipothrix lubbocki
AATTATGCGATTATTATCATTGTATTGTAATCATTGTAATAATTTAAAACTCTTACAATCGGTTTTTATTTAAGCTAGTGTCTTACTGGGGGAAGAACAGGCATTTTGTACTGACACAGAAATAAGACGTTAATAAAGACATGAATTGAATTGAACGTAATGATAGCAATTGACCTGCGGCTGCTATATTCACGTTTGTGAAATTAGCAGCCGGCAGCTAACTTCACGCCCATTGTAACATTCCCACGCAAGTTTGAATCCGCACCTCGTGACTTAAAGTTCGACGCCAAAGTCGCGCTCCTATTGGCTCAAAGAGTTACGTGCTGTAGAAGGGGCACTCAGATAAAATAGTTTTGAAAGGAATTAGTGTAGGTGTCGCATGTCGCATTTACACGTTCACATAGGACAGTAGAACGCATGTACATGAACGACCACCCACATGTACATAATATATTCTAACGATTGGGAACTACATATAACACTAAAAACATCCCTGAGAATAAAATAAAATAATGAATCAATAAATTAAAATAAAAAAATTATTAAATTTAAAATATTAAATAAATTCAAAAGTTTTAATAATTTTAAAAAAATAATAAAGAGACTAAATTTAAATCAAAAAAATTATTAAACTAAATAATAAAAACTTCATGAATTTTAACAAAAAATGAATTTAAAAAAATTGATAAATTTTTAAGATCATTAAATTGTATAAAGTCATAAATTATAAAAATTAATAAATTTAAAAACAATAAATTAAAAAAATTAGTTGATTACAAGTTATTAATTAGATTATTAACATTTTCCATGATTTTACATGGTTTAAGTGGATAATTATAAACAAAGAATAACAACTTTTATTACGTGACATGCTTTTGTCAGGTTCAGTATTGTACTAATATACATCACCTGTTCTAATGATAGCATAATGACTTGAGATAGAACCTCCAACCATTATTCCCGAAGTAGTACCCAACAGTCTTGTCTGAGTAGTGGCCACGATAACATCTAGTCTAATAAACTACCTTCAGTTACTTGTAAAAGCCTATACTAATTGTCTATGTGTATCTCGGCATTATTGAGTAGCTGCATTGTGTACTTATTAACACGGCCTTTGCTTAGCTTGACTCAGCTGACGCTGCATCACCGAAGTAAGCATTATTAGGTTGCACGTCACATTTTGGTGGAGATACGGGTTTCCCCCCCAGATTGTTGTAAAATTTTATAAAAAGTAGTTATTTTTTTTAATATTAATTAAAATTTTATATTTAATTTTCCGTGTTACTACGGAAAGAGTAGGTTTTTGCTTAAAGTCTGTGGTGCTTTACATGTTAGAACATTGTTAAGTGGAGTGCCAAAAACTGTGCGAATTTGCCAAAGAACGTTTATACTTTCGTAAAAAGTGAAAGGGCTAAAAGTGAAAGTTGGAGGCCCTGAACAATATTTTTTTGCCCCAACTATAAAAATAAAAATACAAAATCATTTTCATCGCCTGCAAGTTCCGGATTCTGGTCTTGGATTTTGCTGTTGGGAATTGTGAGCTGCAGAAAAATCGGTGCGTCGCGGTCGTTAAAGTTTGAAGCCCAGAGGAGATTTTTGTCACCGTTGGAAAGAGCCGGAGAAGAAGAGCAGGTCTTAAGTTACCCCTGGCGTCTTTTGTTGTGGAGAGTACGGTGGACGAGAGAGAGGTTCAACTTCACGGTAACATACATATTTAGTTGGTTCTTGGCAGAGGTTAGGCAGCATAGTCCACAATCCTTAGTCCCATTTGCGTGGATGGTTCGATACACTCGAGGTTGTTGCCCGAATATCCAGGGATTTTTGCTTCAGACCTGAAAAGACATTTAGTCAGAATCAGGATTAAAATTAGTAGTTTGTTTTTGAATTTAGGGTAATTTTTGTTCCTTAATATAGGATTAGTATTGTTCGATTAGCTTAGTTTTTTAGCTATTGTTTCTAATTAGGTAATAAGTCAACAAGCAATTTGAGAGATAAGCTTGTTGGTCACCTAGCTTATCACGGCACTTGAGATAAGGATTTCTTTTGTTCTATTGTGTGCTGTGATTTTTGGAAAAAATAAGCTTAGGTAAACTTAGAATTGGAGTGGTTGCTTACCTGATTTTTGAGAGTTAGGTTCCTTGTTTACATATGTATGATTGTGAACCCATCGTCAAAGGCTCACAAGCCTGTGGTCACAAAGCCGAGGGTAGAAGCACCATGGACAATACCTGTGATTCCTCCTAGAACACAGAAAAAGGATCCATTTGGGTAAATGTCTGATAACTCGGCAACAAATATGCAGGAATATATTCGTGAGTTGCTAGCGGAAAGGAAAAAGCGTTCTACTGTAAGTGATAGGAAAAGTAGGCGCAAGAATAGAAGTAGCTCACCTTCATCTTCATCTTCGAGCAGTAGTTCTGCCTCCAGCTCGGAGTCATCGTCCTCAGAATCAGAGGAGGATGAGGACATTCACGGCCAAGGTCAGAAAGGTGACCTAGATAAGAAAATGAAGCTTCACGGCTATCACAGCTGGTGAAGAGTGTAGGTATTTTTGATGGCCTGACTGATCCACGAATTTGACGGCAAAAAGTCTAGAGATACCAGAAGGTTAAGGGATTGAACTATGGCATTATTCTAATTAATTTAGGAAAATTATTTTCGACTTCGCCATCGCGAGGTTAAGGATTGGTTCAAGAGTGAATATCCTTTTATTCAGGATAAGCTTATGTCTCGGCATTATGCTAAAAAGCCCGAGAAGGTATGAAAATTGTTTAGAAAAAGCTTACAGGCACAATTTGACTGCCGTAGGCAAAGGCAGGGCTTGAAAAATTCCACTGGTCTGAAAGCATGACAGCTAGAGATTTCATTAAGCAAATGAAGGCCTTGGCTAGAACTTATGACCCCGGCATATCAGAAACCAAAATTGCCAAGATGGCTATGGAGAGGATAAAAAAGGAACATGCAGATCTTTTCACAAGAAAAGATACAAAAGATTTAGCCGCATTCCAAAAGAAGCTTACGGAGCTTACCTCGAAGGGTTCTATTTTCCAAAGGCAAATTGCTGGAAGAGTTGAGGGACCTTCGAGTAAATCGTCGGCAGGGGCATCTACAGAGCATTTTAATGCCGAAACAGCAGTAGTATGTCAATGCTGCAACACGGCCGGACATGTAGCAAGATCCTGTAATAAATTGAAAAATGTCTTGTCACAGCATAACCTAATGGACAAGATGCAGGAGTGGTTCACTGGTGGAAATCAGCCAACTGACCTGAGAGGAAATAACGGCAGTCAGAGGGGGCGAGGCGGTTTTAGAGGCCGCGGTAGAGGTGGTCGCAGAGGTTTCAGACCCGGGCCAGAGTAATCAGCATAATCCACCGCGGCAGGAACAAGCGACCGTAAAGTCGGAAAATTAAAAGGGCCGTGCGGAACGGTGCCGCCAAGAAACCACATACAGTAGGGACCAAGGTAAAGATGAAAGTTAGTGGTCCAGAGGAGTCCCGATCCTCACCTGCAAAGAAAATGAAGCTGGTTAGTGAGCCTAGTGAGAACACACAATTATTTAAGACAGCTTCAAATAACAATATAAAGGCTCAACAGATTAATATTATTAGTCCTTCAACTATTGAGATGTCATCACAAAGTACAACTGAGGGAAATGTAGGAAGTGGGCAGGAGCATAGGAAGGCTAAGAGTAGGAAAAAGGCAATTCCACAGAAATTAACTAGCATTAATAGTTTGTCAGTCGTACTCAAAGACATGGCATCGGGAAAGAAAGTTTTGAAACAAATTTTTGTGAATGGGCCTGACGATAGTATCACTTGCACATAGCGGGGACGGAGCGGTCAGTAGCAGCTTTGGTGGATACAGGGGCAGCTTTTTCCTTGATCTCGACCCAGTGTCTGAGAAAATTAAAAAAGTTAGCACCGGAAGCAGTCCTTTTGGTTGAACATCCACCACAAGCCCTTACGCAAGTCATGAATGGAACCCCAGTCACATATAAATACACAGCATTTATCAAGTTTCAGATTGAGAATCATGGGTATAATTTTCCAATCGGGGTTTTTCCAAGAACAATGACTCCAATGATGATAGGTCATAATTTTCCTACCAAATTTGGAGCTACAGTAGAGGGGGGACAGCCATTCACTGAGAATGAGGTGAATTTCGGCCCGGATCTCACGGAGAAGGAACGGAATCAGGTCCTAGATCTCATTAACAAGTATTTGTGTTTATTTGCGAGATCGGGGGGAAGATTTAGGGGCAGTGAAATACCGTCCAGTGGTAGACACGGGTGATGAGAAGCCCGTTTACACTAGGCAATACAGACTGGCGGGAGTTGAAACGGAAGCTATGAAGGGGAATGTGCAGCAGTGGGCGGATCAAGGCATTATAGAGCCTTGTGTGTCTCCCTACAATAATCCGGTCTTGATGGTTTCGAAAAAACCGGATAAAGATGGTAATCCCCAGTGGCGCATGTGTATTGATTTTAGGCGCCTTAATAAACAATGCGAGCAGAATACTTGGCTCATTTCCAAGAATAGACGACACGCTGGATAGACTTACGGGTTGCAGTCACTTCACTACTCTTGATGCTATGTGTGGGTTTCTGCAAATGCTTCTAGATCTAGTGACGAAGGTTCAGTACGCCTGTAGGGAAATATTGTTTTAATAGATTGCCTTTCGGCTGGATTAATGCACCCGCCGAGTTTCAAAGCATGTTGGATTTCATGCTTGGTTCCCTAAAGTACACGGTATGTATGGTGTACATTGACGATATCTTAATTTTTGGTCGTACCTTTGAGGAGCTGCTTGAGAGAATGAAGGAGGTTTTTGCTAGAGTTGCTCCATTCTACTTAACATTTAAGATGGCAAAGTGTCACTTCGGGTTCCGGGAAGTAAAATTTTTAGGCCACATGATTAACGAGGAGGGCATCAGTCCCGATCCGGAAGAACTCGAGGCCATTAGGGAATTTCCAGTTCCTGAAAACATAACGGACATTCGGTCATTTTTAGGGTTGTGTGGGTATTATCGGCGTTTCATTTAAAAATTTGCGTATATTGCCGGACCCATAAATGTCTTACAAAAGAATGATGTGGAATTCGTGTGGGGTGAATCTCAGCAGAAAGCATTTGAGACGCTTAAAGAGCGGTTGATCAGTGCGCCGGTACTGGACTATCCAGATCCAAAGTTGCCTGTTAGGATTACCACGGATGCATGTTTGTATTGAATTGGAGGCAACGTGGAGCAGAAACGAGACGGGAAGTGGAGGTTACTCGCGGCATATTCTGAAACGAGACCCACTGAAAAGAGATATTACACTACAGATCAAGAAACATTAGCAATAAATCATGCACTCGATAAGTTTAGGCCTTACATTTATAGCAAAAGGTGTGAACTCTTCACAGATCACAAACCGTTAGTTCATCTGACGGACATCAAGGATCCTCATAGCCGGTTGGCAAGAGTGGCCATGAAGATTGCAGCGATGAACTTGCATATAATTTACAAGCCGGGTGATAAAATCCCGCACGTGGATTGTCTAAGCAGGTATCCAGTTCGAAGTCTTCGTGTCCCCTTATTTGAAGCCTCGGCGAGAGAAATTGGCATGGAAGACGTAGCCATAAAATTGTCTGTAGGAGAGAATGTTGATCCATTTAAGAAAAGGCAAAATGAGGACAATTATTGCAATAAAAAGATGTCCGAAGTTCTGAAGGGATCAGAACAAGTGGAAGGGGATGCCCATGTGGTAGGGAAAACTTTTGCCCTTATTCAGGGTTTGTTATATAAGATGGCCAAGAATGACCAATATTCCCCTTACCAATTAGTCGTTCCGATTAATATGCGGAAGTTGGTCATGCAACTCATGCATGACGATCAGCAAGCAGGGCATCGAGAACAAATGGTGACCATGGCGCAGGTCCGCATGCGAAATGTTTGGCCCAATATGGGTAAGGATATTTGCGAGTACCTTGCGGGTTGTCAGAAGTGTCAAGAGGCAAATAGGTTGTCCACGAAGCCTCCAGGATTAATGGTGATTGTCCTGCCACCTAAGGAAGTTTTTGACAAGATTTCATTGGATTATATTGGCCCCATGCCAGTCACAGCCAATAAAAAAATATGTCCTTGTAATGATTGATCATACCTCGCGATTTGCTTGGGCCAAAGCGTCGAGGAGGGCTACTTGTGCTGACTCGGCCAGAATTTTTAAGGAAATGGTCCTCGAGGGTATGTGTGTTGTTCCAAAAATGGTAGTGTCGGACAACGGCACTCACTTCACAGGTCCAGAGTTCGCGGCCTTGTCCAAAGAGTTTGGATTTGTCCATCATCGGGTAGCGCCAAATTCTCCGGAAGGAAATGGTCTCAACGAGCGCTACAATCAAGACATCAAATCATACATTAGAAAATATATTTTTAATAGCAGTAATAAAAAGAAGCGCGAGTGGGATGTGTTAGTACCTGCGGCATGTAATTCACATAATTTGCAACCTCACGGCATAACCAAATATGCACCTTGTTATTTGGCATTAGGAAGATCAGCGGCATTTAAGGCAGACAATATAACGCCAGTAGTTGAGCGTTCACCTGCTGAAAAAGAAAAGGATAGATTAGCTGCTGTAGAGAAGGCTAATGAAAATAAATACAAGGCCCAGCTTAAAAGGAAGGAAAAATTTGATAAGGGTAGGAGGAGTAAGCCTTATGAGCTAGGAGATCTTGTCTGGGTCACGGATGGTAAAAAGAAGGGATTAGAGATGAGGTGGCAAGGTCCGTATAAAATTATTGCTAAGCAAGGGATACTTAAATATGATCTGGAGTATGTAGGGACTGAGAAATTTAAGCATAAAATCCGCCAGGCTAGTGCTAGGAAATTGAAGCCATATAAAGGGCCAGCTGCGTGGGAAGGATGCGGATTTGACGAGGTATTTAAACATAAAATTATTTATCGTCATAAAAGGGCAGGATCCCATCTCCAGGTTAGGACGGAACACAAGGGTAGCGATATGCCGGTAAGGGAGGAGGTAGAGCAGGAAATTACATACGAAATTTTTGGGCTGAGCGATAGTGATGATTCCAGTAATGAATCAGAAGAGGAAGAATCATCACGTGCGAACGAGATTGAGCAGGTAGGTATCACAGGTGAACACAATCCGGATGTTAGTGTATACTGGGAACCCATTAGGTCGCCAAGACGAGACACGGTATATGAAAGGAATGATCCCGAGTACAGGCCACCAAAAGTAGTTGTAGAAGAGTTACATGGGCCAGCATCACGGACCAGAGCCAAGACAACTAGGCAAGAAGCGACTAGAGCACCGTCACCTGCAAAAAGTAATCAAACTTCACCTCAGCCACAGACTAATATTCATACACAAACAAAGGCTCCCAAAGCAATTGTAGATGAGGTCATAGAGAATGTGTCTAGCATACATACTTCTATTTTAAATGATCTTGAGCCAATTTTTTTTGAAGAGATTAGGGACTCACAAGGCGGTTATGTAGACGCAGTACCTGAAGTTGTAGAGGAGGTCGGCCAAGCAACTGGTCCAGCAGTAAACTGGGACGAGGTAGAAGCATCTTATAGAATAAGAATGGACATAAATGGTGGCCAGGCGTCTATAGGGGACCCTACAACAACACAAAGTAATCAAAAAGTTCCTAAATCCACATTTTCAAGTTTAAAAAATACTCCAATAATTCCATTATCTCCAATTGATAACCTTTGTGAAGAAATTTCCAGTCTCAGCCTTAATCCTATGGCAGCTCCTTTTGTCCCAAGTATTCCGAATGTTGTACACGAGGCAGCAGCTAATGCGAAGGGTAATGAAAGTGCGGTTGAGAGTCGTGCTGGAAAAAGTAATACAAAGAGGAAGGCAAATGTAAGTCCTTCCAGTATGGGCACTACACATACAAAACGTCGATTGTATGATAGGTTGGAAGACGAGTTCATTGAAGTGGATCATTCAATATTATTCACCACGGCAATCGATGACAGTACGGTGTGTACTACGATGGGTCGTGCAGGAGAACCCTCCATTATCAATTTAGTGGACGGTTGTCCGAGCGAGAATCTATCGGAAACTTGCGAGGCCGGGTCGAGTATGAATGATTCAGTCATACCTGAAAGCCCAAAAATAAATAATACAGATAAGGATGGCGAATCTATTACAAAGCATAAGGAAGTTGGGAAGAAAAATATGGGTACAAAAAAGGTTGCTGACCAGCATAAAAAGAATGTGAATAGAAAAGTCACAAATAAGACTATTCACAAGGCAAAGGTAAATGTACCCGAGGCTAGCATTTCGACAGGAACACTTATTAATCCAATGACATTGGAGGTAATCTCTCAATCACGGCCGAGACGGTTATCTTTAGAGCCTACAGGTCATAAAGATAGCAGTCCGAGGGCAAGCAGCGGGCAAGTTGTCAATCAGCGATTGATTCCGGTGGCTTTAAGTAGCGCGAAATCACGCATTCGACATAGTCCTCATTCTGCTGCCTCGAGAGCCAGTCAGTTAAAACCCAGAGAGTGTCCCGAACCACAAATAATTGTCGAAGATCCTACTAGGCCGTGTGTAAGAACCAAAAGTGGTCGTGCTTCCCGTCCTCCTCAGAGATTCGATCCGTCTGATTATCACGTTACAAAAAGTAAGTTTGACCGAGGTAACACTCGGTAAAACACATTATTAAAAATCGAACCATATTTCTAGGTTTAGTTTAATTTTATTTTTCTACTTAATTTTAATTTTTTTTTTAAAATTTTAATAAAATCAAAAAAAAATAGAGTAGTGAATTGTGCTAGGTCACGGCAAAAGTGCTGTGATGATAGCGTTTGTTTCCTTAATTTTAAGTTAAAGAAAAAGTAAGGAATTTTTGATTTCAATCTCTTTTCTCTATTTTTGTATTTTAAAAGAGAGTTGACTGTAGTTTTTATTTTTAGTAGTCTTACTTAAATGTGAATTTTAGCTTTTGAGAGTATAGATTTTATTTGCTCGGATTCTATATATATAGTTTCCCGTTGATCGGGATGGATATGTAAGTCTGAATAATTTTAGTATTGCGATAGTTTTATTTCGCTGATAGTTTTTAAGATTCTGTGATTCTTTTAATTTATTTTAAATATATTACCTAATTTAAAAAAGAAAAGTTGTCTCACGGCCTAGTTCAATGGTCTGTAGACACGATTAATTTTAGGTTTAAGTATATAATAATTTGTAAGTTTAAAAGAGTTCTCTCATGGCCTTGTTATATGGCCCAGAGACCGTTTTAGTGAAGTTTTGTTTTTATTATTGAATGTATTTACTCACCATTAGTCTTCTCAATCTTTATTCTACAGTGTTGGCAATGAGTCGAGTGATTCAGATCAAAATTGACAACGAATTCACCATCACTTGGCTCGGCACGAAGATTTGGGAAGAGGAGGATCCATGGTTTCATCTCCAGTTTCGAGACCGGAGCGTGCAGATAAGGGAAGGCATCTTGCGGATCGTCTGTCCGAAGTATCCAGGGCTGCAAAATAAACCAGTGATTCCCGAGGAGGTCAGTCAATTCGATTTCTTCAAGTTGCCACTCGTCGATGCCGTGGATATATGTAATTTATTGGACAAACAATGTATTCGACTCACCTTTGATCGGGCCCAAGAAGTGGTCACGAGCTTAATGCTGCTGAGAATCGGGTTCAAGTGTCAACAGACCACTCGAGAAGAGATGCAGATGCTCATCCAGGAACAGGTCGAGGCCAAGAAGGCGGATCCGGAAAGGGCAGACTGGACCTATAGATTCATAAATCGTCCAATCGACGTCCAGGAAGTTTTCGGTAATGCTGAGCCCGACACGGAATTGCTGAGTCTTCAGGGGAGAATTTACCCATGTCACTCCATGGCCATGATTCAAGTTAAGCAACTCCACGATGCTATTTGGGAGGCACAAGGCACTGTTCAGACGGATTTGTCATCCCAGGAGTTGGCAATGGTCATCCAGCTGGTCTATAGGGGAAGTATCTCGGCTGAAAAGCAAGAAATCCAATTGATCAAGGCAATGATGTCGAATTTGGGTGTCCGAGATTCGGATTTCGAAATTATCCAAACCAAGGCACTTACTGAGGCACTGGCCAATGTTAAGTTGGAACAAGCCGGAACAGAAGATGTTCAGACTCAAGAAGAGCAGCCTGGAAGTGGGGAAGACACGGCAAATGATCAAGAAGAAGTCAAAGCTGATAACGATGGTTTGAATGCTGAAGGAGGAGTACAGCCTGATGTCACGGCAACTGAGAAGCCGGGAGCTGAAAAATAAAAAGAATTGTATTGAGTTAATTATTGAGTTGAAACTAATGGGTGAGAGAATTGTATGGAATTAATTATTGAGTTGAAACTAATGGGTGAGAGAATTGTATGGGATTAATTATTGAGTTAAAATTGAATTTTGAATTAATGAATTAATGAATAATAATTTATAAAGATAAGAATAATAATATTGGCAATAATACTGTATGTAAAAATTGATCAAAGTATTGTTGCTGAGTTGGTATAAAAGAAAGGAAGAAGAAAAAGGTGAAATAATGAGGGTTGCGTTGATTTTTTTTTTTTGAGCATAAAACATATTGTATAGTTACGTACATAATTTTTTTCTAATTATTAGGATTTTTATTTCAACTATGGCAATAAGTAATATTAAGATACTTACCTTTCTAACTATTCTGAAAATGCGTGGTTCGCGGAGTGATGAGGAAATCTTGGCAGTAATTTCAGGGAGTCCTTGCAGCTTGATCACGGTCTCGGCAAAGCACCGGGTTTTGTCCGAATGATCGAGCACGGCAGGAGGTCGCTCCGGAGTTAGAATCTATGCTGAGTGATTTCGTCATAACTCTGAAAGTAATAATCAAATATTATTTGGTAGTGCATGAGGAATACAAACTAGGCAATTGTAAGTAGAATTCATAAAAGCCGAAGAAGAGGAGTTAGGCAGAATCGATAACTCACGGCAAGGAATTTGTTTTTGAATCGAGCAGAATCCGGCGATTCAAAAGAAGAGGGCAAGGATTATGAGAAAATTGTAATTATGATATTTTAGGACCATAAAAATATTAATATTTTAAGAAAATCCTATAATAAATAATTAAGTTTTAAATGGTACCAGTCTTGCGCCTCAAGGTGATAATAATAATTTTGGTCCGGGAAATGGAATCAGAAAAATAGTGGACCAAGGAAAGAGAAATAAAAGTAAGAACTCACCTTTAATGAAGAAATCCAGTCCAGGAAGTCGTCCTCACAGCAGATGAACCAGCGGAATGAAAAGCGTCGGTTATGCGAATTTTGGCCAAAATTCGCTCAAGACCTTATGTACGTACTCGCCGTGACGGTCATCGGGGACAACACCGAAGTCGACAGGAAGAGAATGTTTGTATATGCAGCCAAAGAAGAATGTATAAGAGAATTATGAATAGATTATGGAATAGGGAAATTGTCGCACAAAAGGCTTAATACGTATTAGAGGGAAAAGCGGACGTCAGGGCAATAGCGTATGGTAATTAATACACGCTTAGTTAGCTCGGCGGACCTCGCTAGCTGAGGCCGGGGAGGTAAAATTGCGTACTTTACATAAAGACGCCACACACTTCGAAAAAAAGAAGCTGGAGAGCTCAGTGTGTTGTTAACCTTCACTGGAGATAGAAGACTCGGCAAGATTTTTTTTTTTAAAGTGATTTTGCTTCTCACTAGTGTGAAAAGAATTTATTTTGGAAATTCTAAAAGTTGTGAACGGGCCTGGATTTTTGGGAAGTTATTTAAACTAGAGGCCTTGTGTAGATATTGTGATATTTTGTGAATTTGTCTTTGGGTGGAAGTAATTTGCAGAGATGCCCAAGAAACAGTATGTTTTAATTTAATTTTTCATTATGTCATATTAATTTTGGGTTATAATTATATTATGAATTGTATAAAAAAAAAAGCCGATGGCTTGAGAGGATCTTAATGTATATAAAGATTTTTTTTTTTAATTATTGTGTCAAATGAAAAAACAAAAGAGAAATCGAAATTCGATTCTGGGGAGAGATTTATTTATTGTATGGGACAATCACGGCAAGAATTTTAGTGATTTGTTATTTATTTTTCCTGTACATTTACTTTTGATAGTTATCCTGTCCCAAGTCACAAAGCGGATCAGGAGAAGACTCCGCCTGAGAATACGGATCGAGATTCGGACGAAGAAGAATTGTCTATGGCGGAGCACGAAGAGCAACTTCGTCAAAAACTCACGGCAACGCTGTATCGAGAAACAAGTCCGGATACGATGACTTTGGATGTGCCAAAATTCGGAAGATTCCACCACGGAATGGTGATTACTGCCGAGCAAGCGGACTGCCTTATGGAACCCATGGGACAAAATGCAACGCCATGGTTGGTGTCCATGAACACACCGAATATGTGTAGAGTCCGTTTGGACATGCCACAGAGACGTGGAACCGTGAGGTTGATTCGATTCGAGGGAATTCGCGCGGCAGTGGAGGTGACAGTATCGTTAATCTGGTATCATCTTCAAATCAGGGGATTAAATTACCCACCAGCTTTCGAGTACCCGCATTTTTCCGAGGAAGTCACGCGGCCATGGGTACCACCAAGACAACCTTTGACGGATTTCATGCCCATCTGCGCATTTATAAGCGGAAATCAGGTCTCTTACAATTATTGTAAGGCCCGAGATCATGTCCACCACGAGCATAAAGGGTGCTACAGGTGTAATGTGGACTACAAAATGAGGGAGTGGCATTTGTCTGAGGATTGTCCACGATGGGACGATGACGAATACATGCTTTTTGATGGGGAAGCACTTCCTCCGCCGAGACCGGGATTCCGTCCAAGAATGAAAACAGCGATAAAATGGGAATATTATCGGGATTTGAGGGTTCATCACGGCATCACGTTTGGTCCCGGGAGACCTTCGGTTAGAACATATAAGTTCAATTCGCGACCGGTGGAAGGAAGTCGGGCTGAATCATCTCAATCCGCGGTGGCTCAATGGACTCCAGTGCCAAAATTAATACGGTATCCACCTTTGGCTATTGCGCTCGCAATACCATTTCCGAGAGTTGATCAACAACCAGTGGAGCCAGCCGTGAAGAATTCAGTTACTCCAGAAGAAGATCCGGTGACTCCGGAACAGAAATCAGTCGATTTAGCAGAAGATTCCGAGACTTCACAAGGCAAACAGCAGCGGGAAGAGTTACAAGCTCAAGCGGTGTCTACGGCAGAAAACGTTGAGGGGATTATGGAAGATCAAATCCACGAGATATCTCCAGCCGAGAATACCGAAGTACTTGCGGAAGTAGTGGAACAACCGTTTCCATTGGAGGTGGACTTGGAGGATTTATATGGAGCGCATCAACATCCAGCGTCGAACGCGTTTCTCCAGTTGGCTCGAGAGCCTCGAACTCGTCCGCGGATTTCACCAACAGCGATGCCGCGATTCTCTCCACGAGCTCCGAGAGCGAGGGCAGTACGGGCACAGCTGTTGTACGACCGTGAAAGGGCCTTACGGCGGGAATTAGTGGGTCTGGGTTACCAACTTCAACAGTGCCGTTCAGTGGATTTCGAGAATCCGTTGGTCCATCTTCGTCAAGGGGGTCCGTTGTTGAATCCACGACGTCTTACCAATCCTGACGAGGAGATCAGCGATGATGAAGTGGGAGATTGGGACTTCTCGGCAGAACCTTCTGTGCCTGCTTCTGAGGGGTCTGATCATTCGGATCCTAAAGGGGCGGAAACGGAAGGCAAGCACGTCGAGAATGTCCCAGAAGATCCGAAAGATCCGGAGGAAAAAGATGCCGAGGTGAAGGATCCAGATGGAAAGGATCCCCCACCAACTACTCAGTAAAATTACCCACTAGGCCAAGGACATCAAGAAGTGAATAAAGAGTGAAGTGAAAATTAAATAAATGTATTTTTCCCGATGTCCAGCCGTGTGAAAAGCTCAGCAATGCGTGTTTTTCTTGTTGCAAGAATATGAATTAATTTTGTGATCATTATTGGAAAAAAATGAATATTAATATGCTGAGATGGAATATTATATTGATGATTTGATATGAAGAATATTTTTGATGATTTGTGAGAATCGTATGAACCTAATAGGAATTGGATAATTGTTAAATTTGAATTGCCTAAATGAATATTGTTGAATTTACTGAAGAAATTTATTTGAAAAATGTAGGAATTTTTTTTTTGTCGGTTTGGGATGTTGTTAATTGTAATCTGAATTAATTCGGGAATATGACTGTGTGTAATTATAAAGCCCAGGAGTGCTTAGAAACCGGTAAGGGAGGTGTGATGTTGCTATTGTAGTACTATGCATTACTTCTGTAACCTGATAAGGTAATTGCCTAGACCCTGACCATGAATCCCGAAGTAGTC